>JAAALK010000288.1:26885085-27039745 GCA_019279435.1 Zizania palustris
AGCCTTTACCAACACAACATTTAGAGAATGGTTCTGCAAACGATGGGTCAGTGGCATATAATTCTTTAATACTCTCTAGCCCAAGCATTTTAGAATCAAGTTGTGACAGCAAAGCATGACGCCTAGACAAAGCATCGGCAACAACATTTTCTTTCCCTTTCTTATGCTTTACAATGTAAGGAAAAGATTCAATGAATTCACTCCATTTTGCATGTCTTCTATTCAATTTAAGTTGGCCCTTTAAATACTGCAAAGATTCATGGTCGGAATGGATCACAAATTCTTTAGGTAAAAGGTAGTGTTGCCAAGTCTCTAGACTCCTTACTAACGCATATAGTTCCTTATCATAAACCGAGTAATTCAGAACAGGACCACTTAACTTTTCACTGAAGTAAGCAATAGGTCTACCTTGCTGCATGAGCACGCCACCAATCCCTACACCACTTGCATCACATTCAATTACAAAAGTCTTACCAAAGTGTGGAAGTGCAAGGAGTGGGGCTGTTGTTAACTTCATTTTCAGCTCATCAAATGCCTTATCATGCACATCACCCCAGTGGAAGGGAACGTCCTTCTTGGTCAGCTCATTGATTGGAGCAGCAATAGTGCTGAAATCTTTCACAAATCTGCGATAGAAACCAGCAAGACCAAGAAAACTGCGCACTTGGCTCACGTTTTGTGGAGGTTTCCATCCCCAAATGGCTTTGACCATCTCTTCATGTACCTCCACACCTTGACCTGAAACAACAAAGCCAAGAAACACTACCTTATCGGTGCAAAAGGTGCACTTGGCAAGGTTAGCCTACAAGCATTCTTTCCTCAAAACATCAAGCACACATTTTACATGTTCAACATGTTCTTCAAGTGAATTGTTGTAAATTAAGATGTCATCAAAGTAAACCACAACAAACTTTCCAAGGAAGGCTCTAAGCACTTGATTCATCAATCTCATGAAAGTACTAGGAGCATTTGTCAATCCAAAAGGCATTACCAACCATTCATAAAGCCCAAATTTTGTTTTGAAGGTTGTTTTCCACTCATCTCCTTCTCTCATTCGAATTTGGTGGTAGACACTTCTTAGGTCAATTTTAGTAAAAATGATAGGACCACTAAGTTCATCAAGCATATCGTCAAGTCTCGGTATGGGATGCCTATATCTAATAGTGATGTTGTTAATAGCACGACAATCCACACACATTCTCCATGATCCATCTTTCTTAGGAACTAAAAGAACAGGAACAACACATGGAGAGAGACTTTCCCTTACATAACCCTTGTTGATGAGCTCCTGAACTTGACGCTGAATTTCCTTTGTTTCTTCGGGGTTGGTGCGGTGGGGAGCACGGTTAGTAAGTGAAGCACCAGGAACAAGATCAATTTGATGCTCAATTCCTCTCTTTGGTGGCAGCCCAGGTGGTACTTCCTCTGGAAACACGTCTTCAAATTCCTGCAACACATCCAAAACAGCACTAGGCAAAGTAGATGGTAAGTTGTTAGAAGAAAAAAGAGTGTCCTTGTACAGCAGTACAAATAACATGGCATCGGGTTCACTCAATTCTTTTAGATCCCTTTTCCTAGCCATCATGACTAATCCCTCTGTTCCCTTTGGCTTGGTTCTTTTTGGCTGTGGAGTTTTCTTTGGCCTTGGACTCTCTTTCTCACGATGTTGGTGGCTCTCACAAGATTGTTTCTCACTCTCTCGCTGTTTTCTTTTCACATCATCCTTCAAGATTTCACTCGGTCTCAAAGGAATCAAAGTGAGTTTCTCTCCTCTGTATGTAAGCACAACTTTGTTGGATCGACCGCAAATCTGAGCATCACGATCAAATAACCAAGGTCTTCCCAACAACAATTGGCAACCTTGCATAGGCACCACATCGCACTCCACCTCATCATGGTATCTCCCAATAGAGAAAGGAACGGTTACCATATTGTTCACACGCAAGGCACCACTATCACTAAGCCATTGGATCTTGTATGGCTCGGGATGTCGTCTCTGTTTCAAGCCCAATCTATCCACTAACTTCTGACTTGCAATGTTATTGCAGCTGCCATTATCAACAATAATTCGGCATAACTTATCTTTGATCATGCCTCGGGTATGAAAAAGATTGTTCCGCTGCTCATTATCCTCTTGCACAACATTCACATTGATAGCTCGACGAGAGATGAAGCAATTATTGTCACCTTCCTCGGGTTGAATTTCACTTCCCTCACAATTTCTTCATCATATCTTGGAGCATCATCTTCTTGATCACTCTCTGATTCCCACTCTCCCTGTTCATTCACAATCATTGTTCTTCTGCTCGGACATTGAGCAGCAATGTGGCCACGACCCTTGCACTTGTGGCACACAATTTCTCTGCTATGCGAGGATGAAGCAGTAGTTGATGCAACAGAGGGAGCTGCTGATTTTGTAGTAGATCGCTGCGGTTGTTGTTGTACCGAAGGTGCAGAGGTAGTGGAAACCATTGGCTTTGCAGCACCAATAGATTGAGTAGGTCTTTCTGTGATTTGAGACCGACCAGTAGCATAAGAAGTTCCACCTTGCTGCTTATGCCATGGTGCTGAAAGTGTCTGACTGCCATAAGTCCTACGACGGCACTCTTGCTGAATTTTCCTCTCAGTGCGCATAGCTTGATCAACAAACCCCGGCATATTATGATATGGAAACATCTCAACAAAGCCAGAGATTTCATCATTGAGACCATGCAGAAATCTTGTGTAGCGCCCCGATTTATCAAATCGAGACATTATTGAATTTCCATAGAAAAACAATAATACAAGAGGTTCATTATGCGACAATCGTACATATGACAGTATTCATGGTACGCAGACCATATTTATTACATCAGAGTTAAATAAAAACAATAATAAAGTAAATTGCATGATGAACGCCTTCTTCAAGATCTTTCCGCTTGACTGGGTCGCTACTCCAGACCGTCTTCATAGTAGGCATCCTCTGAGGTGTTCAACGAGTATGATTACAAAAAGTACTCAACAAGCCACCGCAAATGCAAGTAATAATGCAAGGTAATAACAATGGAAGGATCATGGCTCAAAGTGCGGAAAAGTACATTTTTAGTTATGGCATTTAGTGTAATCACATTTTATCATGCGGGAATATAAACATGAACATCAATAACATCATCTAACTCGAGGAGTACGTTTTACCTCCTCGCACAACAGTCCTTACATGTCAAACCATCATGCACACACATATTCAAAGTAATCTAACTGTGGGATGTCACACAACCCGCCCTTGACCGTGGGCTCGGCTTTTCGAAAAGATTTAAGACTCTGATCAGAGATGTACTACTGTAGCCACAAGGCACGCACTCATCCCAAACGAGATGACCCATACCATGGGAACTCGTGCCAAAACCTCAGCATGAAATGCTCCAAGCGATAACCACCCGCTCTAGGTTTCGCCGGTGCGTCGGGCCGCATCCCGGCTAACGTCGCACCCCCTTTTGCACCACGTCGGTAAAGCCACCCGCAGGTGCAGCTTGACCCATCTCCAAATGGTGGCCTCGGTTTGGAACACTCCATACCTTAGTTAGGACTTACCCACTAGACTTGTGGTTAGTACGGATGTGTATTGCAACGGATCCCTCAGACCGGTCCTTATAGTGCCCCGGGTGCTACCGACCAATGCCCTAGCTTGCACTCGGAACCCACCATGCATACACTCACAATCATAACTCATCACCAACAGAATTCCAAGGATAAGAAGTAACGGGGATCATATAGTAGAACCATCTTGCTACGACTCATTTTTATCCTATAGCGATCGTGTCAATACATTGGACACTAGCTAATAACACTAATCATATGGTGACAAAGAGTTTAGGCGAGATAGCATGGCTTGGGTTGCACATCAAGGTCAGGGGATCCTAAATAAATATATCGTAAGAGTTTCATTTGACTAATGCATGTATAACCTATGTGTTTTAGCGATAATTTAATAAAACATAGGTTCAACATGTTCAACAATGATGTTTGGTGACTTGCCTTGTTGAGGAGCCATGCTGAATAGCGTGGGCCTCATGGCTCCAGATGTGATGAGTCATTGTCAACGATAGTCAAAGAGGACAGAAGAAGAGAGAAGATCTGTTGTTTCATGGGCCGCGTGTGACTCACGTACACGGGCAGCAAGCGAATGTCAGGCAGAGGAGGTTGCGAAGTCGGGCTGGCCCAATCCGGGTACATGGGCCAGAAGCAGTAGAAGACCCACTGGGCTGTTGACCAGGATTGACTCAGGTACACGGGCGGTGAGAAATTGCCGAGCTGAGAGAGGTGCGGAGTTGGGCCGGCCCAATCCGGGTACCTGGTGCAAAGCCGGTGAAGGCTTTGTCAGTTTCGGCGCAAAACTGACAACCGTTGATTCTGTATCGGACTGTCCAGAAGAGAAGCCGTAGTCGCTACGAAAGCTTAGCTTCCGGATGTAGGACCGAAAGTAGCGACCAGAGGGGGGGTGAATGGGCGCCTTAAAAATTCTTTCGAATCAATGGCCTGTTCCCAATACCCTACGCACCTCAAAAATACTACGCAGCAGAAAACAAACAAAAGGCCTAAGTCTAAAGGTTTCTAACCTAGAAGCAACTGATGATAAACAGTGTAATATTAAAGCAGAGCAATCTAGGTAGATGAACAAGTTATAACAGGCCTAAACTTCTCAATGAAATGATCTAAGAATGTATAAGATGAAAAGAGAAGTTACTGTCTGAGGTTGTCTCCTGTTCGGGACTTGGCGAAGCCCCCTTCGCACGTTGAGGTATGCTTCGGAGGTTGATGTCGGAGTCTGTCCGAAAAGCCGAAGGTGACACTGTCTAGCCTAGTTCAAAGTGGTAAGAGGCGAAGTGTACTTCGAAGCGAAGTAAAACAGTGTCGAAGCCTGGTTCGAAGTACGTACTTCGAAGACAGGACTTCGAACGCAGCTTCGAATCACGAGCTTCGGAGCGAAGTAAAACAGTGCCGGAGCCTGCTTCGAAGTATGCACTTCGAAGACAAAACTTCGAACACACTTAGAACCGAAAGCTTCGAAGCTAAACCTTTGATCACAAAACTTCGAACACAACACACAAACAGACAACCTTCGAACAAAGAAGCGAAGTCTGTCACGTGACAGAAAATCAAGTCCGAAGCCAATGCTCAACCTTCGAAAAGAGCGAGCTCCGAAAAGAGAGGCGAAGGGTGACACGCTACACAGAGATCAGTGCGAAGCCTAGCGGAGCCACAAGCTTCGATCCCAACCTCAAAACGTGTCGAAGTATGGACTTCGAACAGATAGGACTGAAGCCCCTTCGCACTAAAGTTCGAAGTATGTAACGCTGTCAAACTGAAAACTGCTTCGAAACTTAGCAACACAGAGCACAAAACAAAGTACGAAGACTGAGGCTAAGCCTTCAAGTAAGGTTAGATCGAAGCCTGCCTCACGGAGCTGAGGGACTTCGAACAAAGGAAAATGACTTCACAGAAACAGTCAAAAAGGCATTTACTCCATGCTGCTTCGATCAAATAGGCAGTACAGTAGAAGGTAAAAAAGCTGGCAGCAAGTACTGTAGCTACAGAAAAGTAGTACTACTTGCAGCAGCAAGAACTAGTACTCAGTTTGTGAAGAACGGAAGCAAACTGAAGAAGCTTCTCTTCAAGAACTAAATACAGCAGCCCGAATCCAGCTCAATAACTCCTCAAACCAACCAGATGCAACCAATAACTTCTCCAGGGACCAAGGGATAAAAACATCCAAGAGATTAGAGCCAAGATGAGCCACGAACAGAGAAGCGCAAGGGCCTGGCGGCGCACACAGGAGAGAGAAGACGGGAGACAAAAGTGACCCAATGGGTGGATTTGATTTCAGCACAAAAGGGTAGTCCAAACCCTAGGGATTGGGGTGCTATTTATAGGCAGCCCAACACTAGGAATATTCTACCAGCCCCTTAGGGTTTTTACAGACTCAAAAATACAGAAAAAGACTCTACTGCCCTTAGGTATTTTTACAGACACAACTGACTGACTGTGGGCCTAGAGTAACAGATGACATATCCTGAAGCTACTCTTCTGGATAGTCGGATACAGAATCAACGGTTGTCAGTTTTACGCCGAAACTGACAAAGCCTCCACCAGCTTTGCACCAGGTACCCGGATTGGGCCGGCCCGATTCCGCAGCTCTCTCAGCCCGGCAATCACTCACCGCCCGTGTACCTGAGTCAATCCTGGTCAACAGCCCAGTGGGTCTTCTACTGCTTCTGGCCCATGCACCCGGATTGGGCCAGCCTGACTTCGCAGCCTCCTCTGCCCGACAGTCGCTCGCTGCTCGTGTACCTGAGTCACACGCGGCCCATGAAACAGCAGATCTCTTCTTCTTCTGACTTCTTTGACTATCGTTGACAATGACTCATCACTTCTGGAGCCATGAGGCCCACGCTATTCAGCATGGCTCCTCAATCTCCCCCTTGATGAGTGCATTGTCAACACTTCTCAATTCTCAGCTCTTCAGTACCTGCGAACAAATGTGGAAACACGAAAAACAAAACACAAGGAAACAAAGAAGAAGAAAAATAAGGTAAAAGTTTAACCCTAATGACCAAAAGCCAAACAAAAGCAAGAAACGGTCATTATGGTTAACCAAAACGTGAAAGCTCAAAATGAGTGTGATTTCAGAACAACAAGGATATCAACAGAGTAAGAACTCCCCCTTAAACTCTGATCCCAAATTTCTCCCCCTTGTTGACAAGTGAACTCATCAAGCACTCAAAAGAGACACAGACTCCCCCTGAAATGCAACTCCCCTCAAAATATGCAGCGAATGCAACTGGGGTGCAGGTGGAGTGAAGAAAGCATGCTTCTCAGATATGATTGACTGCAAATACAATATCTAACAGGTATAGCAAAAGAAATACTGTCTAAGACACATGGCATGATCAGTGCAAGAGATGATATCTAAAGAGAGTCATTTAGCACGCATTTTCTAGTTTTTGCAAACAAAAGCATCACCATATGTTCCAATAAGTGAGCAAGGTAAAACATGAGATGCAGAAGCTAGCTGATATCTACCAAGATAAGCATTGTCCAAAAACAAAATGCTTCAGCAAACTTGTTATCCTTTAGATGTTCAGGCTTTTTCATTTTCCTTTGTCATTTTTGCCAAGGGTTATTTGCATGTCAAGCCTTATGCTAACCGACCAAGTCAAGCCTAGGCCAGAACTGGACCATCAGAAGCTTAAGACATTGGTCTTGGCATACACTACACTGTCCTAGTTCATACCAAAGTGCTATGGTAAGCAGTCTAGAACAATATAATGCGACAAAGCAAACCCACTTGGATCTTTTCAACTTAAGCATAAAAAGGCATGGAATTTTCATTCATTTTGATTTTTATCACTTTTATAGCACATTTTCCATGTTAAAGCATAAAGATGTCCAAGTTGCATATCTGCATCTATGTGATGAACTGGCTACAAGGCATGCAACAGATAGCAAAAGCACTCAGCCTACACATGCTAGTTACCAGAAGCAATGGTGATCATTTTTCAAGTTGAAAGCGTAAAAGCCATGCATATGACAGATATTTGCATATCATTTGAACTGAAGCAAAGCATGATCATCGACAAGTAATCAAAAGCATGTACCAGCTAGAATGAGTAAAGCAGTTCAATCATATAACAGAAGCAAGCTCAAAAGTGTGATATGTGAATATGTATGATACGAACACACACAAAAGGACTCAAGAAAAGAGTAAAAAGCAAAGAAAAACTGACGCGAAATATCCTAAAAAGGATACACAACACCCAAATCCCCTCGTAAACGCTCAAATGTAGACTGATCTAGGGGTTTGGTGAAAATGTCAGCCAACTGATGATGGGTATCAACATGAATAAGGTCAATGACACCTTTCTCATATTGATCCCGCAAGAAGTGAAAGCGCACATCTATATGTTTGGTTTTTGAATGGAGACATGGGTTTTTCCCTACACTAATAGCACTAGTGCTGTCGCAAAACAATGGAACCCTGGTAGGAAAGAGCAACCCAAAGTCTCGAAGGGTGGAAATCATCCAAACCATCTGTGAGCAGCAGCTAGCAGCAGCTACGTACTCAGCCTCTGTGGTCGAAAGAGCAACTCCAGATTGCTTTCGAGAAGACCAAGATACAAGGGAGGAACCAAGAAACTGGCAAGTACCGGAAGTCGACTTGCGATCCAACCGGCACCCACCAAAGTCGGCGTCCGAAAAGCCCGATAACTCAAGAGATGATGATGCTGAATAATAAAGACCAAGATCAGGCGCATAGGTGAGATACCTAAAAATACGCTTGACAGCTTGCCGATGGGACGCGCGTGGTGAAGACTAAAAACGTGCGCAAAGTCCCACGGCGAACTGAATGTCTGGCCTTGTTGCCGTCAAGTACCGCAGCGACCCGATCATCCCTCGAAATTCTCTCTCATTGACCTTGACACCGCTCTCGTCCTTGTCCAAACCCCCAGAAGTACCCATCGGGGTCATCTGCGGCTTCAAATCACCACCAAAGTCAAATTTCTTAAGCATGTCACGAGTATACTTACCTTGGTGGATGAAGGTGTCGTCCTTGGTCTGCTTGATCTGGAGCCCTAAGAAATACTTAAGCTCACCCATGAGGCTCATCTCAAACTCACTGTGCATCTGCTCAGAAAACTTGGACACAAGAGAATCAGTAGTACCGCCAAAGATAATATCGTCCACATAAATCTGAGCAACTAAAAAATCTGAAGCATCTCTGAGCAAGAAAAGAGTTTTGTCCACAGAACCCATCACAAAGCCCTTCCCCAACAAAAATTGCTTTAACCGGTCATACCAAGCCCTGGGGGCTTGCTTCAACCCGTATAAAGCTTTGTGCAACTTAAAAACATGTCGAGGAAACTTAGGGTTCTCAAAACCGGGGGGTTGCCTAACATAAACCTCCTCCTCTATGAACCCGTTCAGAAAAGCACTCTTAACGTCCATTTGAAAAAGCTTAAAACTCTTCGAAACGGCAAAAGCTAGAAGGATACGAATGGACTCAAGACGGGCAACAGGAGCGAAGGTTTCTTCAAAATCAATACCTTCCTTCTGGCAATAACCCTGGGCAACTAGTCGGGCCTTGTTGCGCACCACAACCCCATCTTCACCTTGTTTGTTCTTGAATACCCACTTGGTGCCTATGGGGTTGCATCCTGGTGGCGGCTCAACCAATGTCCAAACCCGATTGCGGACAAAATTCCCAAGCTCTTCTTGCATAGCATTAATCCAATTAGAATCAGAAAGAGCATGAGAAATGTCTCTGGGCTCAAAAGTTGCAACAAACGCAGATTCAGCAAACACAGCGAGAGAGGCAGAAGAACGCAAAGTTCTCTCAGTCAAATCACCTATGATGAGCTCTGAGGGATGGTCACGCTGAACTGCTCGGGTTCCCTGGTGATCTGAAGTCACCTCACCGGAGTCAGCAGCTGGCACCTCTGGACTCGACTGAGGGGGCTCGATCGAAGTGGAAGAAGTGATCAGAGGTCCGCCCTCATCATCAGTCGAAGTCACAGAAGGTGTGGGCTCTGCGGGGGATGCAGAAGGCCCGCCCTCAATAGCAGCTGGAGTATCCTCATCTTCCTCAAAGATGGACTCTCCGAGCTCATCATCACCAGAAAGCTCAAAAGAAAGAGTCAAAGAAGGCAAGGATTCATCAAAAGAAACCTCACACGTCTCGACAAGCAGCTGGGATTCGAGGTTCCAAACACGGAAGCCTCGAGAATGCAATGCATAACCAAGAAAAACACCATCCCAGCAGCGAGACTCAAATTTGTCCAAATGCCCTCCCTTCTTGAGCACAAAGCACTTGCAGCCAAACGCACGCAAGTGGCTCACCTTGGGCTGTCTGCCAAACCGCAACTCATATGATGTCTTACCAATGTAAGCTCTAAGAAAAATGCGGTTGGCCAGATAGCAAGCCGTGTTCATGGCTTCAGCCCAAAAACGCCTAGGAGTCCTGTGCTCATCGAGCATCGTCCTGGCCATCTCAACTAGCGTGCGATTCTTTCGTTCCACAACGCCGTTCTGTGGGGGAGTGTAAGGAGAGGAAAACTGATGGTCCAGACCCTGATCACCACAGAAGCTGACGAACTGAGAGTTTTTGAACTCAGAGCCGTTGTCGGAGCGAATTGCTCGCATCCGACCATTGTTCTTATTCTTCAGCTTCAAAATCAGGTCATGGACAAATTGAAAAGTTTCATCCTTAGACTCCAAAAAGAAAACCCACGAGAAACGAGAAAAGTCGTCAACAATCACAAGTGCATACCACTTCCCACCGACTGAGCGTACCCGAGCTGGACCTACAGTGTCCAAATGTAAAAGCTCGCCTGGATACGAAGTCATCACCTGAGTCACAGGAGAGTGAGAAGCGGCAACCATTTTACCATGACGACAGGGATGACAAACTAGATCCTTCTCCATTTTAAGCTTGGGCAATCCTCGGATGAGGTCCATAGAGCTTAACCTGACTAGCAGATCAAAACTCAAATGACCTAACCTCCTATGCCACTTCCAGAGCTCAGAAGAAGATCCAGCAATCAAACAGCGAGAAGGGCCAAAAGAACTAGAGAAGTCAATTCGAAAAACTTTACCGAAGGGTAAAATCTGACAAACCAAAGACCCTCTAGAATCAACCACAGAAGAATTGCCCTTCTTAAAACGCACTTCCAAACCATCCTCAAGAAGTTGCGAAACAGAGATTAAATTAAAGTTCAGATTTTTAACCAAAGCAACATTCTTTAAAGAGAAGTGATCTGAAATGCTGATTGAGCCTATGCCACTTACTTTCCCTTGACCGCTGTTCCCGAACGTGATGTACTCTTTGGAGCTCGGGGGAATGAGACTGGAGAACCATCTGCGATGTCCCGTCATGTGGCGAGAACATCCTGAGTCCATGATCCAAACATCCTCCAGTCCCCGGTCCTGCACAATCAATGTCTGTAAGTGGGAGCAAATGGTCCGGCACCTGGTTTAGCAAAAGAGCTAAACCAGTGTCGAGCCATCTGCTCAAAAGATGGAAAGCGAAAACCATCAAAAGAATTTGGACCAAAACGCGGCTCAAAGCGCGGTCCTCGGTTTTGCCTAATCCTACGGCCACGAGGTCCAGGATCGTCGCCAACTCGGTCTGGAACTCTGCCGGAACGAACACCACCAACCGGAGCACGGGCACGAAAACCGTCTCCTCTACCACCACCTACACGACGCGGCCTGGCCTCTAGCCTCTCCCCGCGCCGAGGAACACGCAGTCTACCACCCTGCTGGTAGAACTGCACCTGATCACTACGAGCCCTCTCTGCTCTCTCAACCCGCTTCCTCCTGAAGCAAAACTCCGCAAGATGCCCGTCTCTCTGACAGTACTCACAGTGATAGGTGGGCTTCTTGGGATGTGGTTGAGGCTTGGGATTCTTAGGCTTGGTAGTGTTTGGTGTGGCCTTCTTGGGTTGAGAGGGTCCAGGAAGAGAGTCTAAAGAGGAGTGGAGGTGTTTGGGCTTCGGAACCCAGATAGGTTTCTTGGGTGGAGCTTTAGGTGGTTCATTGATCACTCCATCCTTGGGCTGACAAGCCAGGGAAGACTCAGTAGAGTGGGTCTTGGGATACCTCTGCTCTGGAGTCATTTTACTCCACTCCACTGCCCGGCTAATGGCACTCTCAAAGTCAGCCTTGGTGTAGGTATAACCTACCCCAAACCCATCCTGCCTCTTGAACTGCTGGATCATCATGCCGAGCTGTGGCTCTCTGGCACTGATCCAACTCAGAATAGACCGGAGATAAAAATTCTCATTCTGAGAATCAGCTAGCTCCTCTCTCAAGGAAGCTAGTACCTCCACCTGAGACAAGCAGGTCTCACACTCACTCTCCACTTGGACAGACTTCTCGGCTTTCAGCTTAATTAATTCCATTCTAAGAGACAGGCAGTTCTCACAAACAGTGGGTGGAACTGACAGTGTCTCAAGCTCTAGCCTAGTCTGCGCAAGCTCAGCTCTCAACCTCTCTAAATCACCCAAATGTTTATCGCCCTTGGATTTCAGCTCAGCTAAGGTAGCTAGATGAGATGGGCAATCAACACAGGGTGTGACGACAGTGGCTTGAGCATCTTTCAGCTCCAGCTGAGCGCTTTCAAGCTCAGTGGCCAAAGCGTCCCTCTCATCAACCCTTTCTGTGTACCTGGACTTCAAAGTCGACAGGTCACACAGAAGCACCTCACACTTCGGGCACTCACTGCTATCACCCAAGCAAGGGGAAGAAGATGGACTTTCTATTCTACCGTTGGCCACGGCAAGCTCACTTTCCAACTCGTCTATCCTTTTCTTAGCCCCCCTAAGCAGTTTCTCCCGATACTTCAACTCCTGACGATTGCTCTCAAGTAAATCTACAATCTCGCGCTCATAAGATGATACCTTGCTATCGTCGTCGTCGGAGTCGTCGGAGGAGCTCTTTTCTTCCTTATCCCCAAGAGCCATTGAACAGAAGCTCTTGCGGGATCTTCGGCGCTGGTGTGAGCGGCTCTTCGGCTTGTCTCCGAAGGCCATGAAGCAGAGGCCCGCCGGATCGTCCTTGTCCTTCCCCTTCCTGATGACGATCTCCTCATCGCTTGAGCTTGATGAAGAGGAAGAAGACGTGGACTGCTTGGAGTAGCTCTTCTCCATCTCGGCGAAGAAGGCCTTGTCGCGCTTCTTGTTCTCTCGCCGGTAGTCCTTCAGGGCCTTCTTGAAGAAACGAGTCTTCGGCTTGCCCTTGTTGAAGGATGAGCTCTCATGCTTGCCGAGAGTCGTGGAAGCTGCCACTGGTGCCCTTCTTGTGGCCGTTGCGCTTGGGGCAGTCGGCGATGAAGTGTCCTGGATCACCACACTCAAAGCATCCGGATTTTGTGCCGTGTCTTTTGAACATTCTTTTGTCATAGACACGACGCACCCGGTTGTTAAACAGACACAACTCATCATCTCCCAAAGACTCAAGCTGGTCCTCAGTGATAGACATCAAAGAGAACCCAGCACAACTCACAGCAGAGGGATCAACAGAAGGTGTAGCAAGGGCCAGGGATTTTGATCCTGAACCAGTGAGATTTGATCTCAGCTGGATATCTACCTCAGTGGCCTTCAACTTGCTAAATAACTCAGAAATGGTCAAGGTATCGTAAGAAGTGCTCTCAACGATAGAGGATACCTTGATCTCCCAGATCTTTGGGTCCAAGGTATGAAGAACCTTGAGCGCCTGCTCGTGATCTGAGACTAACTGAGCACCCTCAGCCTTGTTGTCCCGAAGCTTGTTAATGATCGACTGAAAGCGACCAAACAAAGCCTCAACAGATTCACCCGGCTTCTGTGTGAAATTCTCATATTCACGCCGGTAGGTCTGATAGAGCCGAGCCTTGACCTGTGCTGTTCCCTCATGGTGTGCCTTGAGGGTAGCCCAGATCTCTCTCGCAGTGGAGAGATGACTCACACGCTCAAACTCAGTGGGACCTAAACCAGAAAACAGAATGTTCACAGCCTTACTGTTGCTCAGATGCTGAGCAATGATACCAGCAGTACCATGCTCAGTGACTGGCAGAATGACAAATGTGGTGTGAACACAAATGTCCCATATGTCCGAGCCCTGGCTCATTAGATAAGCTCGCATGCGAGTCTTCCAATAATTATAGCCATAGGCTTCCAAGGACGGGACCTTGCCAGGAGACGTCATGGTCACTACCGGGGTTTAGAACCGGTTAAGGTATGGAAAAACCCTAACCAGGCTCTGATACCACTTGTAGGACCGAAAGTAGCGACCAGAGGGGGGGTGAATGGGCGCCTTAAAAATTCTTTCGAATCAATGGCCTGTTCCCAATACCCTACGCACCTCAAAAATACTACGCAGCAGAAAACAAACAAAAGGCCTAAGTCTAAAGGTTTCTAACCTAGAAGCAACTGATGATAAACAGTGTAATATTAAAGCAGAGCAATCTAGGTAGATGAACAAGTTATAACAGGCCTAAACTTCTCAATGAAATGATCTAAGAATGTATAAGATGAAAAGAGAAGTTACTGTCTGAGGTTGTCTCCTGTTCGGGACTTGGCGAAGCCCCCTTCGCACGTTGAGGTATGCTTCGGAGGTTGATGTCGGAGTCTGTCCGAAAAGCCGAAGGTGACACTGTCTAGCCTAGTTCAAAGTGGTAAGAGGCGAAGTGTACTTCGAAGCGAAGTAAAACAGTGTCGAAGCCTGGTTCAAAGTACGTACTTCGAAGACAGGACTTCGAACGCAGCTTCGAATCACGAGCTTCGGAGCGAAGTAAAACAGTGCCGGAGCCTGCTTCGAAGTATGCACTTCGAAGACAAAACTTCGAACACACTTAGAACCGAAAGCTTCGAAGCTAAACCTTTGATCACAAAACTTCGAACACAACACACAAACAGACAACCTTCGAACAAAGAAGCGAAGTCTGTCACGTGACAGAAAATCAAGTCCGAAGCCAATGCTCAACCTTCGAAAAGAGCGAGCTCCGAAAAGAGAGGCGAAGGGTGACACGCTACACAGAGATCAGTGCGAAGCCTAGCGGAGCCACAAGCTTCGATCCCAACCTCAAAACGTGTCGAAGTATGGACTTCGAACAGATAGGACCGAAGCCCCTTCGCACTAAAGTTCGAAGTATGTAACGCTGTCAAACTGAAAACTGCTTCGAAACTTAGCAACACAGAGCACAAAACAAAGTACGAAGACTGAGGCTAAGCCTTCAAGTAAGGTTAGATCGAAGCCTGCCTCACGGAGCTGAGGGACTTCGAACAAAGGAAAATGACTTCACAGAAACAGTCAAAAAGGCATTTACTCCATGCTGCTTCGATCAAACAGGCAGTACAGTAGAAGGTAAAAAAGCTGGCAGCAAGTACTGTAGCTACAGAAAAGTAGTACTACTTGCAGCAGCAAGAACTAGTACTCAGTTTGTGAAGAACGGAAGCAAACTGAAGAAGCTTCTCTTCAAGAACTAAATACAGCAGCCCGAATCCAGCTCAATAACTCCTCAAACCAACCAGATGCAACCAATAACTTCTCCAGGGACCAAGGGATAAAAACATCCAAGAGATTAGAGCCAAGATGAGCCACGAACAGAGAAGCGCAAGGGCCTGGCGGCGCACACAGGAGAGAGAAGACGGGAGACAAAAGTGACCCAATGGGTGGATTTGATTTCAGCACAAAAGGGTAGTCCAAACCCTAGGGATTGGGGTGCTATTTATAGGCAGCCCAACACTAGGAATATTCTACCAGCCCCTTAGGGTTTTTACAGACTCAAAAATACAGAAAAAGACTCTACTGCCCTTAGGTATTTTTACAGACACAACTGACTGACTGTGGGCCTAGAGTAACAGATGACATATCCTGAAGCTACTCTTCTGGATAGTCGGATACAGAATCAACGGTTGTCAGTTTTACGCCGAAACTGACAAAGCCTCCACCAGCTTTGCACCAGGTACCCGGATTGGGCCGGCCCGATTCCGCAGCTCTCTCAGCCCGGCAATCACTCACCGCCCGTGTACCTGAGTCAATCCTGGTCAACAGCCCAGTGGGTCTTCTACTGCTTCTGGCCCATGCACCCGGATTGGGCCAGCCTGACTTCGCAGCCTCCTCTGCCCGACAGTCGCTCGCTGCCCGTGTACCTGAGTCACACGCGGCCCATGAAACAGCAGATCTCTTCTTCTTCTGACTTCTTTGACTATCGTTGACAATGACTCATCACTTCTGGAGCCATGAGGCCCACGCTATTCAGCATGGCTCCTCACCGGATAAGTCATCTGTATCTCTAGGCCCATAGTCAGTCAGTTGTGTTTGTAAAAATACCTAAGGGCAGTTTAGTCATTTCCTTTATTTTAGCGTCTGTAAAAACCCTACGGGGCTGGTGGAATATTCTAGGTCATTGGGCAGCCTATAAATAGGGCCCCAATCCCAAGGGTTGGACTACAATTCCAGAAATAACTTTTCATTCATTCCCTGGGTCATTTTTGGTTCCTGCGTTTTTGTCTCTCTCCTGTTGTGCACCGCCAGGCTCCTGCTCTTGATATTTTGCCTTGCATTTATTCAGTTTTTCCTGATGCAGTGAAGCTTCTATTCTCTGATCATGCGCAGCATATTTGCAGCAATTTTTATGCCTTTGTTTCACGTGCACAACAATTTTTCCTGAGCATTTGTGCCTCGGTTGCTCCTGTTCTTCACGTGAGAGTACTAGTTCATGTGTACGATAGCAACAGTACTCTAGTACTCTAGCTTACTTTTCTGCGTAGCTTTTTGATCGAATCAGACTGGGCTGAATACCTTTTCTGGCTGTTTCTATCGAAGCCCCTTTTCTTGTGTGAACTCAGCAGGCTTCGAACCTGCAGGCTTCGAATCAGCAGGCTTCAAACCAGCAGGCTTCGAATAACCAGGCTTCGAACCAGGAGGCTTCGAAACAGCAGGCTTCGAACAAGTAGGCTTCGAACCAGCAGGCTTCGAACCAGCAGGCTTTGAATCTGCAGGCTTCGAACCAGCAGGCTTCGGACCTGCAGGCTTCGAACCAGCAGGCTTCGAACCTGCAGGCTTCGAATCAGCAGGCTTTGACACTACAGGCTTCGACACTGCAGGCTTTTCCAAGTTTCGAACAGTAACTTCTCATCCCACTCCATGTGTACTTAAATTATTTTACTGAGAAGTTTTGATCTGCCATGTCTTGAATATTTTTATTAATCTGCCTATTAGCAATGTACTGGTGTTTCTCTGTTTTCAACACCAGTCTTTTCAAGGCTAGATACTTTTAGACTTAGGCAATCTGTTCTCGCTTTGCTGCTTAGTCTTTTGAGGTGCGTTGGGTATTGGGACCAGGCCATTGATTCGAAAGAATTTTTAGGCGCCCATTCACCCCTCCTCTGGTCGCTACTTTCGGTCCTACAAGTGGTATCAGAGCAAGGTTATGTTTTTTTCCATACCTTAACCGGTTCTAAACCCCAGTAGTGATCATGACGTCTCCTCGCAAGGTCCCGTCCTTGGAAGCCTATGGCTATAATTATTGGAAGACTCGCATGCGAGCCTATCTCATGAGCTAGGGCTCGGACATATGGGACATTTGCGTTCACACCTCATTTGTCATTTTGCTAGTCGCTGAGCATGGTACTGCTGGTATCATTGCCCAGCATCTGAGCAACAGTAAGGCTGTGAACATTCTCTTTTCTGGTTTAGGTCCCACTGAGTTTGAGCGTGTGAGTCATCTCTCCACTACGAGAGAGATCTGGGCTACCCTCAAGGCACACCATGAGGGAACAGCCCAGGTCAAGGCTCGGCTGTATCAGACCTACCGGCGTGAATATGAGAATTTCACATAGAAGCCGGGCTGAATCTGTTGAAGCGTTGTTTGGTCGTTTTTCAGTCGATCATAAACAAGCTTCGGGACAACAAGGCTGAGGGTGCTCAGTTAGTCTCAGATCACGAGCAGGCGCTCAAGGTTCTCCATACCTTGGACCCAAAGATCTGGGAGATCAAGGTATCTTCTATCATTGAGAGTACATCTTATGATACCTTGACCATTTCTGAGTTGTTTAGCAAGCTGAAGGCTACTGAGGTTGATCTCCAGCTGAGATCAAATCTCATTGGTTCTGGATCGAAATCTCTGGCCCTTGCTACACCTTCTGTTGATCCCTCTTCTATGAGTTGTGCTGGGTTCTCTTTGATGTCTATCACTGAGGACCTGCTTGAATTGTTGGGAGATGATGATTTGTGTCTTTTTAACAACCGGGTGCGTCGTGTCTATGATAAGAGAATGTTCAAAAGACACGGCACAAAATCCGAGTGTTTTGAGTGTGGTGATCCAGGACACTTCATCACCGACTGTCCCAAGCGCAATGGACACAAGAAGGGCACTAGTGGTGGCTTCCACGACTCCGGCAAGCACGACAACTCCTCTTTTAACAAGGGCAAGCTGAAGACCAGATTCTTCAAGAAGGCCCTGAAGGACTACCGGCGAGAGAACAAGAAGCGCGACAAGGCCTTCTTCGCCGAGATGGAGAAGAGCTACTCCAAGCAGTCCACATCTTCTTCCTATTCATCAAGCTCAAGCGATGAGGAGATTGTCATCAGGAAGGGGAAGGACAAGGATGATCCGACGGGTCTTTGCTTCATGGCTTTCGGGGACAAACCGAAGAGTCGTTCACACTAGCGCCGAAGATCCCGCAAGATCTTCTGTTCAATGGCTCTTGGGGATAAGGAAGAAAAGAGCTCCTCCTCCGACGACGACAACGAGAAGGTATCATCCTATGAACGCGAAATCGTTGATTTACTTGAGAGCAATCGTCAGGAGTTGAAATATCTGGAAAAACTGCTTAGGGGGGCTAAGAAGAGGATAGATGAGTTAGAGACTGAGCTTGTTGTGGCCAACGGCAGAAATGAGAGTCTATCTTCTTCCCCTTGCTTGGGTGATAGCAGTGAGTGCCCAAAGTGTGAGGTGCTTCTGTGTGACCTGTCGACTCTGAAGTCCAGGTACACAGAAAGGGTCTATGAGAGGGACGCTTTGGCCACTGAGCTTGAAAGTGCTCATCTGGAGCTGAAAAATGTTCAAGCCACTGTCGTCGCACCTTGTGCTGATTGCCCATCTCATCTAGCTGTCTTAGCTGAGCTGAAAGCCAAGAGCGATGAGCATTTGGGTGATTTGGAGAGAGTGAGAGCTGAGCTAGCGCAGACTAGGCTAGAGCTTGAGACACTGTCAGTTCCACCCACTGTCTGTGAGAACTATTTGTCTCTTAGAATGGAATTGATCAAGCTGAAAGCCGAAAAGTCTGTTCAAGTAGAGAGTGAGTGTGATACCTGATTGTCTCGGGTGGAGGTTCTAGCTTCCTTGAGAGAGGAGCTAGCTGATTCTCAGAATGAGAACTTTTACCTCCGTTCTATCCTGAGTTGGATCAGTGCCCGAGAGCCACAGCTCGGCATGATGATCCAGCAGTTCAAGAGGCATGATGAGTTTGGGGTAGGTTACAACTACACCAAGGCTAACTTTGAGAGTGCCATTAGCCGGGCTGTGGAGTGGAGTAAAATGACTCCTGAGCAGAGATACCCCAAGACTCACTTCACTGAGACTTCCCTGGCTGGTCAGCCCAAGGATGGAGTGATCTATGAATAGCCCAAAGCTCCACCCAAGAAGTCCATCTGGGTTCCAAAACCCAAACACCTCCGCACTTCTCTTGACTTTCTTCCTGGACCCTCTCAACCTAAGAAGACTACACCTAACACCACTAAGCCCAAGAATCCCAAGCCTCAACCAAACCCCAAGAAACCCACCTATCATTGTGAGTATTGTCAGAGAGAAGGGCATCTTGCGGAGTTTTGCTTCAGGCGAAAGCGGGTTGAGAAAGCTGAGAGAGCTCGTGGTGGTCAGGAGCAGTTTTACCAGCAGGGTGGTAGACTACGTGTTCCTCGACGCGGGGAGAGGCTGGAGGCCAGGCCACGTCGTGTAGGTGGTGGTAGAGGAGACGACTTTCTTGCCCGTGCTCTAGTTGGTGGTGGTTGTTCCGGCAGAGCTCTAGGCCGTTTTGGCTAGGGTCCTGGACCTCGTGGCCGAGGCTTTAGGCAGAACCATGGACCGCGCTTTGAGCCGCGTTTTGGTCCAAATTCTTTTGATGGTTTTCGCTTTCCGTCTTTTGAGCAGATGGCTCGACATTGGTTTAGCTTTTTTGCTAAACCTGGTGCCGGACCATTTGCTCCCCCTTACGACCACTGATTGTGCAGGATCGGGGACTGGAGGACGTTTGGATCATGGACTCAGGATGCTCCCACCACATGACGGGACATCGCAGATGGTTCTCCAGTCTCACTCCCCCGAGCTCCAAAAAGTACATCACCTTCGGGAACAGTGGTCAAGGAAAGGTACACGGCATTGGCTCAATTCGCATTTCAGATCATTTCTCTTTAAAGAATGTTGCCTTGGTTAAGAATTTGAACTTCAATTTTATTTTTGTTTCGCAACTTCTTGAGGATAGTTTGGAAGTGTGTTTTAAGATGGGTAATTCTTCCATGATTGATTCTAGAGGGTCTTTGATTTGCCAGATTTTGCCATTCGGTAAAGTTTTTCGAATCGACTTCTCTAGTTCTTTTGGCCCTTCTCGTTGTTTGATTGCTGGACCCTCCTCTGAGCTCTGGAAGTGGCATAGGAGGTTAGGTCATTTGAGTTTTGATCTGCTAGTCAGGTTAAGCTCTATGAACCTCATCCGAGGATTGCCCAAGCTTAAGATGGAGAAGGATCTAGTTTGCCATCCCTCTCGTCATGTGAAAATGGTTGCCGCTTCTCACTCACCTGTGACTCAGGTGATGACTTTGTATCCAGGCGAGCTTTTACATTTGGACACTGTTGGTCCAGCTCGGGTACGTTCAGTCGGTGGGAAGTGGTACGCACTTGTCATTGTTGACGACTTCTCTCGTTTCTCGTGGGTTTTCTTTTTGGAGTCTAAGGATGAAACTTTTCAGTTTGTTCATGACCTGAATTTTAAGCTGAAGAATGAGAACAATGGTCGGAGGCGAGCAATTCGCTCAGACAATGGCTCTGAGTTCAAGAACTCTTAGTTCGTCAGCTTCTGTAGTGATCAGGGTCTTGATCATCAGTTTTCTTCTCCTTACACTCCCCCACAGAACGGCGTTGTGGAACGAAAGAACCACACGCTAGTCGAGATGGCCAAGACGATGCTCGATGAGCACAGGACTCCTAGGCGTTTTTGGGCTGAAGCCATGAACACGGCTTGTTATCTGGCCAACCGCATCTTTCTTAGAGCTTACCTTGGTAAGACTTCATATGAATTGCGGTTTGGCAGACAGCCCAAAGTAAGCCACTTGCGAGCGTTTGGCTGCAAGTGCTTTGTGCTCAAGAAGGGAGGGCATTTGGACAAGTTTGAGTCTCGTTGCTGGGATGGAGTTTTTCTAGGTTATGCATTGCATTCTCGAGGTTTCCGTGTTTGGAACCTCGAATCCCAGCAGCTTGTCGAGACTTGCGAGGTTTCTTTTGATGAGTCCTTGCCTTCTTTGACTCCTTCTTTTGAGCTTTCTGGTGATGATGAGCTCGGAGAGTCCATCTTCGAGGAACATGAGGATACTCCAGCTGCTGATGAGGGTGGGCCTTTTGCGCCTCCTGCAGAGCCCACACCTTCTGAGACTTCGACTGAGGACGAGGGCGGACCTCTGATCACTTCTTCTACTTCGATCGAGCCCCCTTAGTCGAGTCCAGAGGTGCCAGATGCTGACTCCGGTGAGGTGACTTCAGATCACCAGGGAACCCGAGCAGTTCAGCGTGATCACCCCTCAGAGCTCATCATTTGTGATTTGACTGAGAGAACTTTGCGTTCATCTGGTACCTCTCTTGCTGTGTTTGCTGAATCTGCTTTTGTTGCATCTTTTGAGCCTAGAGATGTTTCTCATGCTCTTTCTGATTCAAATTGGATTAATGCTATGCAAGAAGAGCTTGAGAATTTTGTCCGTAATCGGGTTTGGACACTAGTTGAGCCGCCACCAGGATGCAACCCCGTAGGCACCAAATGGGTGTTCAAGAACAAGCAAGGTGAAGATGGGGTTGTGGTGCGTAGCAAAGCTCGACTAGTTGCCCAGGGTTTTTGCCAGAAAGAGGGTATTGACTTTGAAGAAACTTTCGCCCCTGTTGCCCGTCTTGAGTCCATTCACATTCTTCTAGCTTTTGCCGTTTCGAAGGGTTTTAAGCTTTTTCAAATGGACGTCAAGAGTGCTTTTCTGAATGGGTATATAGAGGAGGAAGTGTATGTTAGGCAACCCCCCGGCTTTGAGAACCCTAAGTTTCCTCGACATGTTTTTAAGCTGCAAAAGGCTTTATACGGGTTGAAGCAAGCCCCCAGGGCTAGGTATGACCAGTTGAAGCAATTTTTGTTGGGGAAGGGCTTTGTGATGGGTTCGGTGGATAAAACTCTTTTCTTGCTCAAAGATGCTTTAGATTTCTTGGTTGCTCAGATTTACGTGGATGATATTATTTTTGGCGGTACTACTGATTCTCTTGTGTCCAAGTTTTCTGAGCAGATGCATAGTGAGTTTGAGATGAGCCTCATGGGTGAGCTCAAGTATTTCTTAGGGCTCCAGATCAAGCAGACCAAGGACGGCACCTTCATCCACCAAGGTAAGTACACTCGTGACATGTTGAAAAAATTTGACTTTGGTGGTGAGCTGAAGCCGCAGATGACCCCGATGGGAACATCTGGGGGCCTGGACAAGGACGAGAGCGGTGTCAAGGTCATTGAAAGGGAGTTTCGAGGGATGATCGGTTCGCTGCTGTACTTGATGGCGACAAGACCGGACATACAATTCGCCGTGGGACTTTGCGTACGTTTTCAGTCTTCACCACGTGCGTCTCATCGGCAGGCTGTCAAGCGCATCTTCAGGTATCTCACTTATGCGCCTGATCTCGGTCTTTACTATTCAGCATCATCATCTCTTGATTTATCTGGCTTTTTGGATGCCGAGTTTGGTGGGTGCCGGTTGGATCGCAAGTCGACTTCCGGTACTTGCCAGTTTCTTGGTTCGTCTCTTGTCTCTTGGTCTTCACGAAAGCAATCTGGAGTCGCTCTTTCGGCCACAGAGGCTGAGTATGTAGCTGCTGCTAGCTGCTGCTCACAGTTAGTTTGGATGATTTCCACTCTACGAGATTTTGGGTTGTTCTTTCCTACCAGGGTTCCATTGTTTTGCGACAGCACCAGTGCTATTAGTGTAGGGAAAAACCCTTGTCTCCATTCTAAAACCAAACATATTGATGTGCGCTTTCATTTTCGGCGGGATCAATATGAGAAAGGAGTCATTGACCTTGTTCATGTTGATACCCATCATCAGTTGGCTGACATTTTCACCAAACCCCTAGATCAGTCTACATTTGAGTGTTTACGAGGGGATTTGGGTGTTGTGTATCCTTTCTAGGATATTTTGCGTCAGTTTTTCTTACTTCTTTACTCTCTTCTTGAGTCTTTTTGTGTGTGTTCATAACTCGCATATTCACATATCACACTTTTGAGCTTGCTTCTGTTATATGATTGAACTGCTTTACTTACTCTAACTAGTACATACTTTTGATTACTTGTCAATGATCATGCTTTATTTTAGTTCACTTGATATGTCTGATATTTGTCATATGCATGGCTTTTACGCTTTCAACTTGAAAAATGATCACCACTGCTTCTGGTAACTAGCATGCGTAGGCTGAATGTACTTGCTATCTGTTACATGCCTTGTAGCTAATTCCTGACTTAGATGCAAATATGCAACTTGGACATCTTTCTGCTTTAAAACATGGATATGTGCTATAAAAATGATGAAAAATCAATAAAAATGAAAATTCCATGCCTTTTTATGCATAACTTGAAAAGATCCAGGTGGGTTTGCTTTGTCGCATTGTATTGTTCTGGACTGCGTACCATAGCACTTTGGTATGAACTAGGACAGTGTAATGTATGCCAAGACCAATGTCTTAAGCTTCTGATGGTCTAGTTCTGGCCTAGGCTTGACTTGGTCGGTCAGCATAAGGTTTGACATGCAAATAACCCCTGGCAAAAATGAAAAAGGAAAAAGAAAAAGCTTGAAAATTGAACTGATAACAAGTTTGCTGAAGCACTTTGTTTTGGACAATGCTTATCTTGGTAGATATCAGTTAGCCTTTGCATCTCATGATTTACCTTGCTTGTCAACTGGAAAATGTGGTGATGTTTTTGTTTGCAAAAATTGATAATGCGTGCTATTGACTTTCTTTAGATATCATCTGTTGCACTGATCATGCCATGTATCTTTGACAGTAGGTCTTTGGCTGTATCTATTAGATTTTGTAATTACAGTCAATCATATTTGAGAAGCATGCTTTATTCACTCCACCTGCACCCCAGTTGCATTCATCGCATATTTTGAGGGAGAGTTGCATTTCAGGGGGAGTCTGTGTTTCTTTTGAGTGTTTGATGAGTTCACTTGTCAACAAGGGGGAGAAATTTTGGGGTAAAGAGTCTAAGGGGGAGCGTGTCCTTACTCTTTTGATATCCTTGTTAATATTTCTGAGATTGCACTCGTTTTTGAGCTTTTACCTTTGGTTAACCATAATGACCGCTTCTTGCTTTTGTTTGGCTTTTGGTCATTAGGATTAAACTTTTACCTTACTTTTTTCTTCTTCTTCTTTGTTTTCTTGTGCCTTGTTTTCGTGTTTCCACATTTGTTCGCAGGTGGTGAAGAGCTGAAGAAGTGAAGTGTTGACAATGCACTCATCAAGGGGGAGATTGAGGAGCCATGCTGAATAGCGTGGGCCTCATGGCTCCAGATGTGATGAGTCATTGCTAATGATAGTCAAAGAGGACAGAAGAAGAGAGAAGATCTGCTATTTCATGGGCCGCGTGTGACTCAGGTACACGGGCAGCAAGCGACTGTCGGGCAGAGGAGGCTGCGAAGTCGGGCTGGCCCAATCCGGGTAAATGGGCTAGAAGCAGTAGAAGACCCACTGGGCTGTTGACCAGGATTGACTCAAGTACACGGGCGGTGAGCGATTGCCGAGCTGAGAGAGCTACGGAGTTGGGCCGGCCCAATCCGGGTACCTGGTGCAAAGCCGGTGGAGGCTTTGTCAGTTTCGGTGCAAAACTGACAACCGTTTATTCTGTATCGGACTGTCCAGAAGAGAAGCCGTAATCACTACGAAAGCTTAGCTTCTGGATAAGTCATCTGTATCTCTAGGCCCACAGTCAGTCAGTTGTGTCTGTAAAAATACCTAAGGGCAGTTGAGTCATTTCCTTTATTTTAGCATCTGTAAAAACCCTAAGGGGCTGGTGGAATATTCTAGGTCATTGGGCAGCCTATAAATAGGGCCCCAATCCCTAGGGTTGGACTACCCTTCCAGAAATTACTTTTCATTCATTCCCTGGGTCATTTTTGGTTCCTGCGTTTTTGTCTCTCTCCTGTTGTGCGCCGCCAGGCTCCTGCTCTTGATATTTTGCCTTGCATTTATTCAGTTTTTCCTGATGCAGTGAAGCTTCTATTCTCTGATCGTGCGGAGCATATTTGCAGTAGTTTTTATGGCTTCGTTTCACGTGCACAACAATTTTTCCTGAGCATTTGTGCCTCGGTTGCTCCTGTTCTTCACGTGAGAGTACTAGTTCAGGTGTACTGTAGCAACAGTACTCTAGTACTCTAGCTTACTTTTCTACGTAGCTTTTTTATCGAATCAGACTGGGCTGAATACCTTTTCTGGCTATTTCTGTCGAAGCCCCTTTTCTTGTGTGAAATCAGCAGGATTCGAACCTGTAGGCTTCGAACCTGCAAGCTTCGAATCAGCAGGCTTCGAACCTACAGGCTTCGAATCAGCAGACTTCGAACCAGCAGACTTCGAATCTGCAGGCTTCGAACCAGCAGGCTTCGAACCAGCAGGCTTCAAACCTGCAGGTTTTGAACCAGCAGGCTTCGAACCTGCAGGCTTTGAACCAGCAGGCTTTGACACTACAGGCTTCGACACTGCAGGCTTCGCCAAGTTTCGAACAGGAGACAGATTTTGAACAGTAACTTCTCATCCCATTCCATGTGTACTTAAATTATTTTACTGAGAAGTTTTGATCTGCCATGTCTTGAATATTTTTGTTAATCTGCCTATTAGCATTGTACTGGTGTTTCTCTGTTTTCAACACCGGTCTTTTCAAGGCTAGATACTTTTAGACTTAGGCAATCTGTTCTCGCTTTGCTGCTCAGTCTTTTGAGGTGCGTTGGGTATTGGGACCAGTCCATTGATTCGAAAGAATTTTTAGGCGCCCATCCACCCCCCTCTGGTCGCTACTTTCGGTCCTACACTTGTTCAGCGAATGGGGAGGGAGGAACTTCGGGGAAGTACTCCGGCTCCTCGACGGCGTCGTAGTCTTTCCAATATAATAAAGTAAAATAAAATAAACGCAACATTCAATCAAACAATATAGCATTACATAATAAGCACATAGGTTTAAGTTGGTTTAATTTAAAGAAAAATCAAGTTGTTAAGGTTCTAAAATTCATTTCATAAATAATTTTAAAGGAATTAAAATGTAAAGTTGTCCTTTATAGAAAGGGGTTTTTAAATGTGAATAGTCTCATATTAAGTTTCCTAATAAATTTTAAAATGAAAAGTTCATGTTAATTTAGTGATTTTCAGTACATGAATAGAAAGGAATAAATATAAATTTCTCTGAAGTTTAACTATTTGAATTTATATTTTAATCCTAAGGGCATTTGAATACCTATTTGAATAAACATGAAATGTCCAAAGTAAACCTACTGTTTTTATTGCATGAACAGGTAGAGAATAAAATTATGAATTTTCTGAAATTGGAATGACAATTTTTAGAGTTCAAATGCGCCAGATATGAATTTTACAAGTTTTAAACAGTTTCTGAAATTTATTTCTAAATTTAAATCCCCCGGGTCCACGGTGAGCCAGGCCCACGGTGAACCCGCGCACTGTGCGCGTGGTCCGGCCCAATATGGACCGTTGGATCCAGATCCAACGCGTGAGGGCGAGGCGGGGCGCTTAAGTGATAACGGACGGCCACAATTAAAACACGCGAAAGGGTACCACAAGGACGCACGAGATCGATCGCGGGTTTTAAATGGAAATGAACGCGCGAGATTAAAACGTAACGCTTTGACCAGATCCGACGGTGCGGATTAGATCGTGCACGTGGAGTGACTAGCACCGCTCGATCGCGATCATGCGGTCGGGATTGAATCCGACACGACATGGGTACGCAACTCGTGTCGGTCATCTTCTCCAACGACGGCGAGCGGGCCAGGAGCCACGGCGAGCGACGACGGTACCTTAGGCGAGGCGAGGGGTCGACGGAGCACGGTCGGCGGTGAGGGTAGACGCGGTGGGTTCCTCGGGTACTCGATGGCGAGGGTGATCCGGCGATCTCCTTGGCCAGCGAAGGTGTGGCCGAGGTTGGGGCGGTCCTTGCGGTCGCAGAGGTGCGGTCGGCGAGGACGGAGGGGGAGTCCGGCGACGGCGATCGACGACTGGAGGACGGGCGGCGGTGTTGCGCTAAAAACCGAATGGAGGGCGTTCAGATCGTGCTCGTGGTGAGTGGGCGTAGGGGATCAAGTGCGGGTGGCCAGGGGGCTTAAATAGGCGTGCCGGCGAGGTTTAATGGGCGTCGCATGCAAGGAAAGCCGAGGAGGGGTTTACTTGCCGGCGAGGGTTCGGCCATGCGCGTGAATGCGATCCGAAGGCTTAAACTCGTGCCTTAACGCGCTTAAATGACCGGCGGGCCTCGGGGAATTCAATGCCGGGGTCGGTTTAACGGGAGGGGAGCCGGCGAGCAGATCCGAGGCGAGGTTCTCGGCCGTCGGAATTAGGGGGGTTGGCGCGAGGTTGATGACAAAACTGACAGGTGGAGGCCACTGGCCAGCGGGCGCGGGTGCGCGAGGGAGAGAGCTGACGGGTGGGGCCGAGGCGTCGAGCGCGCGCGCGAAGAGGGGAGGGCTCGCTGACAGGCGGGACCCGGGTGTCAGTCCGAGCACGCGGGAGGGAGTGGGCTGGGCCGGCCGGGAGAGAGAAAAGAAGGGGAGGGAGCTCGTTACTATTCAAAATGTTTTCTGTTTAAAAATAAATGCAGAAATTGGTTTAAAATAATAAGGCTACTTCCAAGGTTGAAAAAAATTTATAAAAATTCTCAAAAATACATTTTGGCCTTGGGAGATTATACAAAAATTTCCAGCTCCTGGTTTGGTCATTAACTCTATGTTGTAGTTCAAAAGGGTATAGAAGAGTATTTAAAGGTGTTTTTAAAATAATAAAATCCAGGAAATTGAATTAAATAATATTTTTATTTCTTTTAAAATTTGGGGTGTTACAAACCTATCCCCCTTACAAAGAATCTCGTTCTCGAGATTGGAACGTTACTCGAATAACTCAGGGTATTGGGCTTTCAGTTCGTCCTCTTTTTCCCATGTAGCTTCTTCGGCGGGGTGGTTGTCCCACTGAACCTTGCAGAAGCGAACTACACGACTTATGGTTACCCTTTCCTTGGTTTCCAAGATCTTGATAGGTTTCTCGGTGTAGGTCAAGTCTTCTTGGACGTTGAGCTGGTGAAGGTCGGCTTGCTCGGTGGGCACGCGGAGACACTTCTTCAACTGAGAGACATGGAACACATCATGAACTCCTGCCAATGATGGAGGTAGTTCAAGTTGATATGCCACTTCTCCTTGCCGTCGGGGGATCTGAAAAGCTCCGACGTAGCGGGGTGCTAGCTTGCCTTTCATGTTGAACCTTTAATTGCCGTGGAGGGGAGTGACTCGGAGATAGACATAATTGCCCTCCTCAAAGGCTAGGTCTCTTCGACGGTTGTCGGCATAGCTCTTCTGCTGGGACTGGGCTATCTTCAATCGGTCTCTTATGATCTTGACCTTCTCTTCAGCTTCTCTTAACATATCAGTCCCAAACAGTTGTGATTCTCCGGTTTGATCCCAGAGCAACGGTGTTCTGCACTTACGTCCATACAGTGCTTCGAACGGGGACATTTGTAGGCTGGCTTGGTAGCTGTTGTTGTAGGAGAACTCCACATATGGAAAGTTCTTGTCCCACATTCCGCCAAAGTCTAGAGCGCAAGCGCTAAGCATATCTTCCAATATCTGTTTGACCCTTTCGGTTTGACCGTCGGTCTGTGGATGATAGGCGGTGCTAAAGTTCAGCTGGGTGCCGAGTTCCTCTTGAAGGTTCTTCCAAAACTTGGAGGTAAACTGCCTCCCACGGTCAGATACAATCTTCGTAGGAACTCCGTGAAGGCATACTATCCTTGTCATGTACAACTCGGCCAACTTGGCGACCGTGTAAGTTGTCTTGACCGGAATGAAGTGAGCCACCTTGGTGAGTCGGTCGACGATCACCCAGATAGAATCATGACCAGCTTGGCTCCTGGGCAGTCCTGTGATGAAGTCCATTCCTATCTCTTCCCACTTCCATTTAGGGACCTTGAGGGGTTGCAGAAGTCCAGCAGGTCTTTGATGCTCTGCCTTAACTCACCGACATGTTTCGCACTTGGCCACATACTCAGCTATTTCTCTCTTCATGCTGACCCACCAATATTTTTCCTTCAGGTCTTGGTACATCTTTGTACTCCCGGGGTGGATGGAGTATAGAGTATCGTGGGCTTCTTGAAGGATGAGGGTCTTCAACTCAGGCTTGTCGGGCACGCATATCCGGTTTCCGAACCAGATGGTACCATGTTCGTCCTCGGAGAATCCGGGGGCTTTACCCTTCCTCATGTTCTGCTGGATCCCCAAGATGTCCGGGTCTTCCTTCTGCTTTTCTCGGATCTGGTCTATCAAGATAGGCCCAGACTCCAAGGCAGCGAGGTACGCTCGGGTGGTGATCCCTAAGTTCAGCCTTTCCATCTCCTTGTAAAGTAGAGGAGCCTGGTCCTGGATCATGATGGCGTTGCAATACCCTTTTTGACTAAGGGTGGCTGCCACCACATTTGCCTTGCCCGGATGATAATGGATGCTCAAGTCATAATCCTTGATCAATTCCAACCATCTCCTTTGTCTGAGGTTCAGGTCCGGTTGGGTGAATATATACTTGAGGCTCTTGTGGTCGGTGAAGACCTCACACCGATTCCCCACAAGGTAATGTCTCCATATCTTCAAGGCATGAACCACGGCTGCTAACTCCAGGTCATGGGTCGGGTAGTTCAGCTCATGTGGTCTCAACTGTTGGGAGGCGTAGGATATCACCTTCCCATCTTGCATCAGGACACATCCCAAACCTTGGCGAGAAGCATTGCAGTAGACGTGGAAATCTTTCTGGATGTCTGGCAGGGTCAAGATCGGGGCTGACACGAGCTTCTTCTTGAGAGTCTGGAAGCTTTCTTCACAATCTGGGGTCCATTCAAACTTCACTTCCTTCTGTAGAAGTCTGGTCATCGGCTTGGCGATCTTGGAAAAATTCTCAATGAACCGGGGGTAGTATCCGGCCAATCCGAGAAAACATCGGATCTCGGTCACGGTCGTGGGCTGCAGCCAGTTGGTCACTGCTTCCACGGTGGTTGGGTCCACTGCTATTCCTCCGACAGATATTACATGACCGAGGAACTTCACCTCAGACGACCAAAATTCGCACTTGCTGTATTTGGCATACAATTGCTGCTCCCTTAGCTTTCCAAGGGTCAGACAGAGGTGAGTTTCGTGTTCTTCCTTGGTCTTGGAGTAGACAAGGATATCGTCGATAAATACCACGATGAACTTATCCAAGAACTCCATGAAAACATTGTTCATCATGTTCATGAAAAAGGCTGGGGCATTCGTGAGTCCGAACGACATCACAGTATACTCGTAGAGTCCATAGCGGGAGGTGAAGGCGGTCTTTGGTATGTCTTCCTCCCTAATCCTCAACTGGTGATAACCTGACCTGAGGTCGATCTTGGAAAACACCGAGGATCCCTTCAGTTGATCGAACAGATCATCGATCCGAGGCAATGGGTACTTGTTCTTCATGGTTACGTCGTTCAAGGCCCTATAGTCCACGCACATCCTTTTGGTCTTGTCCTTCTTCAAGGCAAAGATAACCGGTGCACCCCAGGGTGAGGTACTCGGTTGGATGTACCCTTTCTGCTCTAGGTCTTCGATGTTGTCTTGACCTCGGCTAGTTCGTTGGCGGCCATCCAGTATGGGCGCTTAGAGATTGGGGTGGTCTCGGGGACAAGTTCAATCCTGAATTTGATGTCCCGTTTGGGAGGCATCCCTGGTAGGTCTTCTGGGAAGACGTCCATGAACTCCTTGACTATGGGTACCTCTTCAAGGGCTAGCGAGTGGAGAGACGCTCCGAGTGGTTTGCGACTGATCATCCGAAAGGTGACGGCTTCACCTTCAGGGTTGGTCACCGTGACGGACTTGTTGGTGCAGTCGATCACACCCTTGTGCTTCATCAACCAATCCATCCCTAGGATGAGGTCGAGTCCGGTGCACTTTATGAGAACTGGTTCTGCCCGAAACAATACTCCTTGGATCTCTATCTTAACCTTAGGACTGTATAAGTGGGCTAAGGTCTTATTGCTTGGAGTGGCAATCATCATGGGGACGGATAGAGGGAGTACGTCCAATTCGTTGATTTTCGCAAAATCCTCCGAAACGAAAGTGTGTGTTGCTTCAGAGTCAAATAAAATCGTAGATGGTACGGAATTTACGGTAAACGTACCGAGCATGACTTTGGGAGCCTCTTGAGCTTCCTCTGCACTGATATGGTTGACGCGGGCCCGAACCGCCTTGTTGGGTGCCGCGCCTTGGGGCTGCTTAGGGTGAGGACACTGGTGCGAGTAGTGCCCTTCCTTGCGACAGTTGAAGCAGACGATCGGCCTCCCTTGGCGATCCTTCAAGATCGGGGCCTTGGTGGCTGGCGTCGGCTGCACGGCCGGAGCTGGTGGAGCGGGGCGAGGATGCCCGGTGTTGGATCCACCGGTGGCATGAGGTGGCCTAAAGGCTGGCCGAGGATGGTAGGCGGGCGCTGGTGGTGGAGGGACGAAGCGGGGCCTCTGAGAGTTCACCTGATGCTGCTTGAAGGCGATCATCTTCCTCTTCTTGAGGTCCAACTTGTTCTGCTCAGTCTCTTGGATGAGCGCTTTGTTGACTAGCCGTTGGAAGTCGGCGTAGTCGGTGGCGACGAGCTGGATAGACAGCTCATCCTTAAGTCCCCGGAGGAACTTGGCCTGGCGGAGGGCGTCGGTGCGCACTTCTTCCAGTGCGTAGCGGGCGAGGCGGTTGAACTCATGGAGGTACTCCATGACGGTCCGGTTGCCTTGCTGCAGGTCGCGGAACTCCTGTTGTTTCACCGCGATGACTCCGGCGGGGACGTGGGTGGCGCGGAAGGCGATGGTGAACTCCGCCCATGTCACCACGTGGTCCTCTGGCTGGGACTCACGGTAGTTGTCCCACCATTCCGCGGCGGGACCCTGGAGCTGGTGAGTGGCGATGGCCACTCTCTCCTGGTCGGTGCAGGGGAGGAGATCAAGCTTCTTCCCAATGGTGCGGAGCCATTCTTCGGCCTCCATGGGGTTGGTGGTGCTCGAGAAGATGGGCGGGCGCACGCGCAGAAACTCCGAGAGTTGTGGAGCGGGTGCGGGTGCTGGTGCGCGAGGGGCAGGTTCTCCGTGCTGCAGTCAGTCCAATTGAGCTGGTTGGTGCTGCATCTGGGTGAGGAGGGCGGTGATCAGCTGGTTCTGATTCGCCATCATCTCCGCCAAGGTAGGATGGTTGGCGGATGGCGACCCAGACTGACGCGGGCCCGTTGCACCCCAGTTGGGTACAACACCCTCGGGTGCGTCACGGCTTCCTCCTTCACCGTTGTTGGAGCCGGTGTTCTGGTGGTCGGCCATCTTCTGAATATACGAAGTTATAAGGCAAAAAGATGATGAAACAATAATACAACCAAAAATATCTTATAAGGCTCAGGCATATATATATAAAGTGGTAAAAATTGTTCATTACAATCAAGCTTTTATTCTACCCACAACACACTCATTGCGGATAGCACCACATACAAAATTCTGCTTTATTTAAAATAGCGGCCTCTAACGCCTACTCGCAACCGGAGGCGGTCTCCGTGCTCTCGGAACCACGAGTACGCGGCTCCAGAGGGATGGTGGGCTCGAGAAAGTTCTCGATGATGGAGTCGGAGACGAGGCCGGGGCGCGGTGCAGGGGTGCTGGTGGAGGGTCTGGCGGGGGAGGGGTGTGGCGGGATCCTCTTGGGGCGAGGGAGGGGCTCACGGATGGGCTTCTTCTTCCTCGGAAGGAGAGGAACCATCTCCGCAATATCCTTCTGCAGCTGCATGATCTTGCGCTGTAGCTCGCCATCCTATTGGATCAAGTTCTTCGTCTCCTCATGAAGAAACTCAATCGCCTCATGGTGCTCGTCGGCGTCGAGCACTGCCTCGGTATGGAGGTCGTCCATAGCCTGCAGAAGACATGACTACCGGGCCATGACCAGATCACGCACGGAGTGAACTCCGAGGTAGATGGTACGGTGGGCGCCGGGAGTACGCTTCGGCACAAGCCGGAAGGACGAGTTCTGAAGACGATCGTCGTAGATCATCCTCAGCTCCATGAGGGCCTGGAGGGCGACGCGTTGGCACGCGACGTCAAAAGTCGGGCCTGCAAGCGCGGTGGTGTAGGGCGGCAGATGCTCTCTGGAGCCATGGACGGTGAGGGAGACGTCACAAGGCCCGACGAACTCGTCGGGGTACACTCCTTGGAATTCCGGCTCGAAGAGGAACCCTAGGAAGGTGAGCATCATGCGGAGCTCCCGGACGAAGCCCTCGTAGTGGCAGCAATAACTATGGACTTGGTAGACAGGCATCTACAAAAAAGCAAGTTGAATAAAAGTGAGGGGAGGAACAATGTTTATAAAGTAGGTTTTCGAGAAATAATTTACTGCAGCTAGTGGCTAGGCGGGTCTGTTTGGCTTCCTATAGTCAAGTCAGCTCTGATACCATCTTGTAGCGCCCCAATTTATCAAATCGATACATTATTGAATTTCCATAGAAAAACAATAATACAAGAGGTTCATCATGCGATAATCGTACATACGACAGTATTCATGGTACGCAGACCACATTTATTACATCAGAGTTAAATAAAAACAATAATAAAGTAAATTGCATGACGAATGCCTTCTTCAAGATCTTTCTGCTTGACTGGGTCGCTACTCCAGACCGTCTTCATAGTAGGCATCCTCTGAGGTGTTCAACGGGTATGAGTACAAAAAGTACTCAACAAGCTACCGCAAATGCAAGTAATAATGCAAGGTAATAACAATGGAAGGATCATGGCTCAAAGGGCGGAAAAGTACATTTTTAGTTATGGCATTTAGTGTAATCACATTTTATCATGCGGGAATATAAACATGAACATCAATAACATCATCTAACTCGAGGAGTATGTTTTACCTCCTCGCACAACAGTCCTTACATGTCAAACCATCATGCACATACATATTCAAAGTAATCTAACTATGGGATGTCACGCAACCCGCCCTTGACCGTGGGCTCGACTTTTCGAAAAGATTTAAGACTCTGATCAGAGATGTACTACTGTACCCACAAGGCACGCACTCATCCCAAACGAGATGACCCATACCACGGGAACTCATGCCAAAACCTTAGCATGAAATGCTCCAAGCGATAACCACCCGCTCTAGGTTTCGCCGGCGCGTCGGGCCACATCCCGGCTAACAACGCACCCCCTTTTGTGCCACATCGGTAAAGCCACCCGCAGGTGCAGCTTGACCCATCTCCAAATGGTGGCCTCGGTTTGGAACACTCCATACCTTAGTTAGGACTTACCCACTAGACTTGTGGTTAGTACGGATGTGTATTACAACGGATCCCTCAGACCGGTCCTTATAGTGCCCCGGGTGCTACCGACCAATGCCCTAGCTTGCACCCGGAACCCACCATGCATACACTCACAATCATAACTCATCACCAACAGAATTCCAAGGATAAGAAGTAACGGGGATCATATAGTAGAACCATCTTGCTACGACTCATTTTTATCCTATAGCGATCGTGTCAATACATTGGACAATAGCTAATAACACTAATCATATGGTGACAAAGAGTTTAGGCGAGATAGCATGGCTTGGGTTGCACATCAAGGTCGGGGGATCCTAAATAAATATATCGTAAGGGTTTCATTTGACTAATGCATGTATAACCTATGTGTTTTAGCGATAATTTAATAAAACATAGGTTCAACATGTTCAAGAATGATGTTTGGTGACTTGCCTTGTTCAGCGAATGGGGAGGGAGGAACTTCGGGGAAGTACTCCGGCTCCTCGATGGCGTCGTAGTCTTTCCAATATAATAAAGTAAAATAAAATAAATGCAACATTCAATCAAACAATATAGCATTACATAATAAGCACATAGGTTTAAGTTGGTTTAATTTAAAGAAAAATCAAGTTGTTAAGGTTCTGAAATTCATTTCATAAATAATTTTAAAGGAATTAAAATGAAAAGTTGTCCTTTATAGAAAGGGGTTTTTAAATGTGAATAGTCTCATATTAAGTTTCCTAATAAATTTTAAAATGAAAAGTTCATGTTAATTTAGTGATTTTCAGTACATGAACAGAAAGGAATAAATATAAATTTCTCTGAAGTTTAAATATTTGAATTTATATTTTAATTCTAAGGGCATTTGAATACCTATTTGAATAAATAGGAAATGTCCAAAGTAAACCTACTGTTTTTATTGCATGAACAGGTAGAGAATAAAATTATGAATTTTCTGAAATTGGAATGACAATTTTTAGAGTTCAAATGCGCCAGATATGAATTTTACAAGTTTTAAACAGTTTATAAAATTTATTTCTAAATTTAAATCCCCCGGGTCCACGGTGACTCAGGCCCACGGTGAACCCGCGCACTGTGCGCGTGGTCAGGCCCAATCTGGACCGTTGGATCCAGATCCAACGCGCGAGGGCGAGGCGGGGCGCTTAAGTGATAACGGACGGCCACGACTAAAACGCGCTAAAGGGTACCACGTGGACGCACGAGATCGATCGCGGGTTTTAAATGGAAATGAACGCGTGAGATTAAAACGTAACGCTTTGACCAGATCCGACGGTGTGGATTAGATCGCGCACATGGAGTGACTAGCGCCGCTCGATCGCGATCGTGCGGTCGGGATTGAATCCGACATGACACGGGTACGCAACCTGTGTCGGTCATCTTCTCTGATGACGGCAAGTAGGGCAGGGGCCATGGTGAGCGATGGCGGCCCTAGCTAAGCCTAGAAATGGAAAGAGGACACTACGGCGGTCACGACGATACCTTAAGCAAGGCGAGGGGTCGATAGAGTGCGGTCGGCGGCGAGGGTTGACGCGGTTGGTTCCTCGGGTACTCGACGGCGAGGGTGATCCGGCGATCTCCTTTGCCAGTGAAGGTGTGGCCGAGGTTGGGGCGGTCCTTGCGGTCACAGAGGTGCGGTCGGCGAGGACGGAGGGGGACTCCAGCGACGGCGATCGATGGCTGGAGGACGGGCGGCGGTGTTGCGCTAAAAACCGAATGGAGGGCGTTCTGATCGTGCTCGTGGCGAGTGGGCGTAGGGGATCAAGTGCGGGTGGCCAAGGGGCTTAAATAGGCGTGCCGGTGAGGTTTAACGGGTGTGGCATGCAAGGAAAGCCGAGGAGGGGTTTACTCGCCGGCGAGGGCTCGGCCATGCGTGTGAATGCGATCCGGAGGCTTAAACGCGTGCCTTAACGCGCTTAAATGACCGGCGGGCCTTGGGGAATTCAATGCCGGGGTCGGTTTAACGGGAGGGGGAGCCGGGGAGCGGATCCGAGGCGAGGTTCTCGGCCGGCGGAATTAGGGGGGGGTTGGCGCGAGGTTGATGACGAAACTGACAGGCGGGGGCCACGTACTGGCCAGTGGGCACGGGTGCGCGAGGGAGAGAGCTGACGAGTGGGGCCGAGGCATCAGGTGCGCGCGCGAAGAGGGGAGGGCTCGCTGACAGGCGGGACCGGCAGTGGGCTGGGCTGGCCGGGAGAGAGAAAAGAAGGGGAGGGAGCACGTTACTGTTCAAAATGTTTTCTGTTTAAAAATAAATGCAGAAATTGGTTTAAAATAATAAGTCTACTTCCAAGGTTGATAAAAATTTATAAAAATTCTCAAAAATACATTTTGGCCTTGGGAGTTTATACAAAAATTTCCAGCTCCTGGTTTGGTCATTAACTCTATGTTGTAGTTCAAAAGGGTATAGAAGAGTATTTAAAGGTGTTTTCAAAATAATAAAATCCAGGAAATTGAATTAAATAATATTTTTATTTCTTTTAAAATTTGGGGTGTTACATCTTGCCATCTTTGATTCAGCATCTTCTCTTGTTCCGGTACGAACCAAGAGTAACTCCATTTCCTTATAATAATCATCAACTGACCTAGAAACTTGCTTCAGATTTTGCAACCTATTGCGAAGGTCACGCTGATAACTTGAAGGCACAAATCGTCTCCTCATCACTCTCTTCATTTCATCCCATGTGTTGATATGATCACGTCCCAACACATGCTGACTTTCTTGTATTTGATTCCACCAAGTGAGAGCATAACCCGAGAATTCAACAGAAGCAAGATCAACACACCTTCGGTTAGAGAGATTGTGTATTCTAAAAATCTGATCACATTGCTCTTCCCACTCGAGATATTCATCAGCATCTTCTCGACCAGTGAATTTAGGGACACTCAACTTGACACGAGCAATGCTTTCCGGATCATCCCGATTATGCCGACCATGGTGCACAGCACGACCAGCACCTCCACGGCGACCATGGTGGTGTCCCAACCGCCTATGGTCAGCAAAGGGGTTCTCATTATCATCAAATCCCCCATCAGATTCACTATGAATTTCCTCTTCATTGTGAAAGTGAACATGTCGATCATGTCCATGCCCTCTTCTTGCTCTTCGATCACCACCCTGACCACCTCTATGATGGCCATGAAACCCATCTCCAAAACCAGAATTTTCATCACCGGATTCTTCATTTGGATGTTGATGATCCCGCCACCTGCTGCAGCGAGACGTTCATTAAGCATCCGCTCCATAGCCTGCAAAAGGGTGTCTCCCAACTGCCGCAACTCAGCACGTGCAACAGGGGGTTCTTCATCTCCACGGTTGCTACCGTGAACACTTGATTCAAATCCTGCCATGTTAGTATAACGGGAAAGAAAGTGGAATAGGTAAAATTCGTGGAATCACACAACCTCACCTCCTACTTACCCAGAGTTCTTACACGTTCACGAGGCCTGTGAGTGTGCTCAAGTGGTTATACCGCAGCTGTGATTAAGCGATCGAAAGGATTACAAGACACAAGTCCGGTTTCGGGTTTTTGTGGAGCTATAGGTGGCTATTCAAGGAGGGCTTTTGGTACTGAAAATCCTAGTGTGCGAGCACTCAAAAGATGCGAAACGTTGTTGTCACAAGTACCACAAACTTGCACCTTTGGATATGATTTTTTTAACAACACGATCCGCAATCTAGCCCCTTTTAGCGTCCTCTTCTTTTTTTGTCTCTTTTTCTTTAAACTCTCTCTTTTTTGTTCTTTTTTTTTCAGCAAACACAAGATGATAACTATGGGGGTGCTGAAGATGAACAGACAAGAACACGATGGTGACCAACAACAAGATGAGTGCAAGCAACAAAAGAAAAATAGTACCAACAAGGGCTTGGAATTTTTTTGTGTGGCGGTTTTGTGGACTCTAGGATGGAAAAAACTAAGCGAACAAGTGATGGATAAATCAAATCAGAGATAATCAAGGGTAAAGATCCTACCATGACAACTGAAGCTCTGATACCAAATGGTGAGGACTCGACCTTGGGGTGGCCCGATCTTCACGGCAGTAGAGTCTCGAACACGATAACTTGCTACGAATAGCGGATAACTTGCTGCGAACAGCGGGGAACTAATCCGACAGGCCGGTGCAGCCGAACTGGAAGCCGACAAGCACGAATTAGGGGAGCTTTATACCCGTCTCATGGTTTGGCTGCAGTCAAGCGACAGGGAGAGAGGCACCGAAACCACGAGGACTTCGACTCGATCTCCGAACGATCGCAGAACCACAAGCCGGGACCAATCCACACAATACGGTGCAGCCGAACCAGAAGCCGTAAGCACGAAATGGGTGATCTCAGAGAGATCTTTCTCACAAGCGCACGATGAACTTGCAAGAACAAGGGTGAGTAGACACTCAAGCAGCTCGGCTGCAATATACCATATAGGTAGGTTTATCAAATGATCAAAAGTTGAGTTTGAGAGGCCAAGAGGGGGGTATTTATACTAGGAACAACCCTCCTAGATGAGTATGAGTCGTGCTCTCCACGCAGGGAAGGTGTGAAACCAGCTGGTGGAGTATTCAAGAGGTTGTCTTGTGAACTCGCGCGACTGTTTGACTGCTAGACCACTCTTCAATGTTTTAGCCATAACTCAAGCTTGGGAACTCCAAAAGATGAACGGTTTGTTGGGTGTGAAAGCTTACTTGATGGCCTTTCCAATCATAGGTCATAGAGGCACCGTATCTCAGTATTCTAACCATGGTGAAGCTCGCAAGTGGGGCCTTCTGTCAGCCTAGATTTCCGATCGGCTCTTACTGTGCTCCGTGCTCTTCAATCAGGTCTTGGTACTTCATAGCTTCATGTGTGAACCTAAGCAAGATCAAAGTACACGATTTAGGTACTAAACAATTCTCATTAGTTACATCAACGGTGTGAAGGAGCGAATTAACCTGATGGTGTAGCGTCTTTGAGCGACTGCGAGTGATCGGACCTTTATAACTGGTGATAGCGATCAGATCTGTATGCACGGTAATCAGACCAGTCATAGGACCATGTGATGGAATGTCCTCATCATCAGCGGTTGTCAGTTTTGCGCCGAAACTGACAAAGCGTCCATCGTCTTTGCACCGGGTACCCAGATTGGGCCAGCCCGACTCCGCAGCTTTCTCAGCCCGGCAATCGCTCACCGCCTGTGTACCTGAGTCAATCCCGGTCAACAGTCCAATGGATCCTCTCCTGCACCTAACCCATGTACCCGGATTGGGCCAGCCTGACTTCGTGGCCCCTATGCCTGACAGTCGCTCGCTGCCCGTGTACCTGAGTCACATGTGGCCCAGACACAACAGGTCTTCTCTTCTCTTGTGTCCTCTTTGACTTCCGTTGACAATCACTCATCATATCTGGAGCCATGAGGCCCATACTCTTCAGCATGGCTCCTTACCGGTCGAGGGGCTCGCTCGCCACAGCTGAAGACGAAGGGCACATCGTGCCGAAGTATTCCAAGGTACCCCGAAGGGCTTCCATGGTATGCTCCGCTATGGCAACATTCTTCGCTTCCGCTGCTTCTAGCCCAGCAGCAGCAGACACTTCAACCATCTTGGATAGCAAAGTACTCTTCTGAGCCAGCGCTTGTTGAATCGAGTCTTGGAGTTCCACGAGTTGTGCGCTTGAGTTGGTTGTTGCTTGTCTTCAGAGATTTTAAGGGTAGACTGGAGGGTACTAACCTTCCTTTTGAGCCAATTAGTTTCGATCTCATTGGAAGTCGCTGCCGCTCTAGCAAGGACAAATTGCTGCAAAAAAGCAAGTAAGTACCAAGTAATTCCATTTATTGATTGAATGCACTTGCATTGTGTTACATACCTGAAGGGCAGCCCTTTCGAGGGCCAAATTGAGCTCCGGGGCTCTGGCTTCACTCAAGATGGAGACCAATTCGGAGTTCACGACTTCTTGGCCTTTGTTCGCCAAGGGCTCTAGAAGCGCCCGGAGGCCTGTTTGTTGCTCCAAGAATGGAGCCAACAAAGGGAGCCAGGATAGGTCCTGGTGATCGTCTACCACAACCTCCTACTCTGAATTGCTCACCGAAGGATCATTGGAGGAGGGCGTCGCCGTCAAGGCAGGGAGGGGACCAAAGCTTGTCATGCTCTTACCCCTCCCCGGCACAAAAATCAGAGCCGGAACTCTGGGTGTGATAGATCCTCCTTCGACCGATGCCCCCTCGGTCGGAACTGCTTCGCCCTAGACAGCCTCAACTCTGGGAGAAGCTGAAGCTTCATCGGTAATCAGAGCTATGCTACTCCTCAACGCACCTACAAAATTAAGGTATTCAGTGAATATTTGTGGGTAATAGTTATTGCAGGAATTGTAAATGCAAAAGCTTCGAAGTATACCTTCATCTGCGCCTTGAGGGAGAATTGTGGGGTCCTCTAGGACTTCATACATTCGGAGGTACTCTTCGAGGTCATCCCCCGATGTCTGCTTCGATGCAGTCGCTGCAGGCGCCTCGATCTCCGACACTATCACCTTGGCCACAGGTGAGTTAGGAAGGGCTGACTCAAGTCCTAAGCTAGCTGCGATGGGCTCGGGGGAGTGCGCTGTATCTGCTTCCGCAGCCTCTTGAGAAGGAGCTCCAGCTGCGCCCAAAGCCTCGTCTTCGCTATCTTCGATAAGATAATTCTCAAGGGCCTTCCCCATTCGGGCATCAGAGTCTTTATCTCTAGAGTCTTCCAGAGACGAGCTCCGAATACCCATGGAGGAAGGCGAAGATACTGGAGTGAGTTGAGGTGGAGGTATCAACGTCTTCTTCCCTTTCTTGACAGGGGTCTTGGTGGCCTTCTTGGAAGGCTCGACAGTGGCTTTCCTCTTTTGAGGGGCCACTCTAGTCGAGTCGAAGTCTGGCAGAGGTGGAGTCTCCATCCCGAGAGCCCTCCACACTCTATTGAAGCACTCCCAGCTTCCCACCAGCTCCACCCTTTGTTGGCTCTCCACCACCGTAGGGGCTCCGAGCACCCGTTCGGTGGCCTTCACGATCTGCTCCGGAGATAGCGCGAAAGGAGCCGCTGAAAAGAGGTAGCATTTCATAAGTATGTTATTCATTTTCTAATATATTAATGCAGGAAGATCGAAGATTTACCTAGGCTCTAAAGATCTCCTTCTGAAGCGTTTTGAAACGCAATCGTCCAGTCACCTCCGAGAGGCGGGATCCGGAGGGCAATGAATTCCTCCGCCAGGTCCCGCATGCTCATGCGGCTAGCTATTAAATAGAGCAACCCAAGTCGCGTTGAGAGAATGCTTGGGTTCGGAGTAACTTCTGCCTCCTTCCGGAACCAGATCTCCTGAAGAGGCCCTTCGAAGCTGGAATCTTCTCCGACTTCAGCGTAAAACCACCGGAGGATCTAGTTAGTATACCACCGGTTGTTGATGGCCTTCGTTGGGAAATGTTGTGCATGTTCCTTCCGAAGCTGGAAGTTGACACTTCAGAACGCTATCAACACCTTAGTATCTCCGGGTCCATCTTGTGGCATCGGTTGGCAAGTGGCTTCGTGGGTAGCGGCAAAGATCTCTGATCTTCCTTCTCATCCTTCGGCCCGAAGAGCCCATTCGAAGATCGCCAGTCTCGCAATAGCGTTGGGGGACAACTGCAGCAAGGTAATATGGAACATTTCTAGTACCTCTGTTAAGAAATTGATGGCAGGGAGTCCCAGTCCAACTTCGAAGAACGCTTCGAATACTACCACTTCTCCACTCCGTGGCTTCGGGGTCGACTCCGTTCCTAGGACCTGAGTCCTCATTCCAGGGCCCAGCTTCCTGGTCACTACTTCTTGAATGGATTCCGCAGTACTCGTTGATTGGCCAATGAGGAGGCTTTGCGGAATCAGTTTCTTGGATGGAGGGCGGAGCTCCCGAGGATTTTTGGGACAAGAATCTCCTGGAGCTCCCGCCATGGCTGGTGTTGCTGAAGCCGCCCACACTTGCCTCTACGCCAAGAACCCGCTGCCACTGGCACGGTCGTGTTGGTCCTCGCCATGAGTCGATCACTCAAAAGGTTGAGAGGAAATTTGGAGGTTGAATAAAGAAGGCTCCGAGTTTCAAGTTCTGTAAAAAATTTTGGTGGGCTTCGACCCCCTTTTATAACCTTTCCACTAGCTACTATGCCTCGATCACATTTCCATTGAAGTTTTGACTTCTGCAGCTGACAGGTGGGACCAGGAAGTGAAAAGGTGTGAACCCACAGTAAAATTTCGACCGTTACCTTTTTCGGGAGCCTAATGGCTACTTGAAGGGTAACGGCTCAAAATTAACGGCTCCTCACGACGTTCCGCCTCCGTAACGGTTCACTTCCCTTAGAAGTGTTCACGCAGTAGTTCTAGTTCAAAGTTTTCATCGAAGATGCTTCGATATCAAATACCCTTCGAATAATTGTAACTGTTGGGGGAAAATATTCCATCTTCAGGGTTATTGCTGTAACAAGACCAAGGCAGGTGATTTAATCAAAGGTTTTCAGCGTTTAACTCCGGGGCTACATTGGATCAAGTCCGAAGGATGGAGGCGGATTCTAGTTTGAAGTATATCTTCGAGCATGGACTCTTCAGAGAGCTTCTTAGCCAGCTATGATGGAAGACTTATCTTCTTTCTCATTAGATTAGTCTTTTACCGTTTTAGCCCTATTAAGGGTACCGAATAGTTTCCACTATGTCGGTTGTAATAGAGGGGTAAAAGGGTCTTTTCCTTAATGTTTGGGCCTATAAATACCCCCCGTTTTACTCTGTAATGAGGATCGAATACTGAGTTATTCAATACACATCTTCGAGCTGTTTTGAGCTATTATCCATTCGGAGGCTTAAAATAGTTGGCCTCACAAACACTTCGTTTGTTAGTTTCTAATCTCTAGAAACCTGTTAGCGTAATCTTTTACGCCAACAGTTGGCGCCGTCCGTGGGGAACTTAGTCCAAAAAACTTCGTTCTCTACCAAATTTTCAAACCATGCCTCCCAAGTGGAGTTCAGGTGGTAGCCCTACTCGGAGGTCCCCTCGGACCTCCGGAGCAAGATCTTCAAACACAGTTGAGGTTGGAGGACCATCGACATTTCCTCCACCTCAGACTCCGGAAGGGATTCCCCTTCCTCGAGCATACGAAGTTCCTCCCCCAACTCTATCCATACTTTGGCCAGCCGGAGTTCCTCTTCCACCTCAAGTTCCACTCCAAACTGATGCATACAGGTCTCAAGACCCGGAAGGTCCTTCCAGAGGAGATGAAGACGGTCTTGGTGATATGGCAGCTCAAATGGCCAGTCTCCAAGCTGAAGTAGCGAGGTGGCGACAAGAAGCCGCAGATAGGCTTCGTCCTCAGGCCACCCCAGTCATTCCCGAAGTGCCCGAAGACGACGAATTTCATTATCCCGAAGCCCCGGAGAATGCTTCCTTTGACACTAAATCTCCAATGCATCCAGAGCTACAGAAAGTGTGCTTCGATCCTAAGTTTAAAACTTCGAAGCTTTGTAAGTATGCTAGAGATGAAGACCCTGGGGAGTTCTCCCATTTTTATGCATTAGCAATTGAGGCCAGCGGAGGAGTGCGAGACACCATGGCCAAATGTTTTCCTCTAGCTCTTGAAGGAGTGGCACTGCGGTCGTTCTGGTCTTTGAAGCCACGGTCAATCAGAACCTAGGAGCAATTAAGGAAGAAGTTCATAAGCAATTTTCAGGGTACCTTCGTACCCCCAATGTCAACAGGAAGTCTTTTCCAGGTGAAGCAGCTCCCCGAAGAGACTTTAAGGCAGTATTTCAAGCGCTTCACTCATACGAAGTCGCAAATTCGAGGGTTAACTACATCCTCTGTAGTTGATGCAACTCGAGAGGGAGTTACCCACACGGGCCTCCTTGATAAACTTCACCGAAAGCATATATCTTCTATTGCTAAGTTGATGTCTTATTTTGAAGAATATGCAAGGTAAAAAGAGGGATGGCTTCGGAGAACTGCTGTAACTCCATCAATCGTGCAGGAAGTCAAGCTGGAAGTGAACACTTCAACACAGCCACAGGGTCCTAGCTTCGAAGCTCAGCATGACAGGCGTCGGGGGAAAAAGCATCCTCGTTCAGAAGTCTTGAAAATTGCACCTCCGCAGAAATTTGCCCCAAGGACTTCGCAACCTTCAGGAAACAAGACCAGCGGTTGGAGGCCGCCAGGGAAGCCGGCTGGCAAAGCCCAGGCCTTTTTCTGCTGTGTCTATGGTGAGAATCGAAGTCACACAACTGATGTGTGTAAGTTTATACTTGCTTTAAGAGGCGAGTACCTTGAAAGAACTTCGAGTCGAGGCACTACCGACCGAGTTCCGACTGAGGTGCATCTGGAGCCTATCCAAGCTATGGCGCGTATAGAGAACTTCGACCCTGCAAGATGGCCTCCGGTGGTCAATGTTATGCCACCTCCGAAGTAGGAAGATGGTCAGGATCGAGGGAAAAGAGTAGTCCTCCCTATCTCCGGAGGAGGGACCCTCAGAAGTATGTCGAAGAGGCAGATAAGAGAATATGTCCGAGAAGTGGGCCATATTGGAACTTCTTCGTCCGTAGCCGCAATGCCTGAATGGTCACATGTGTCGATATCTTTTTCTACAGATGATGCAGCTGCCATAAAATTTCCACATGCAGACCCACTTGTCATCACTGCCGACATAGCAGGGACTGAGATCCGGAGAGTGCTGATCGATGGAGGGAGTTAGCGGATATTATCTTTGTCCAAGCTTTCGATCAACTCTGCATCTCCAGGAAGCATCTTCTCCCAGCAGCTTGTCCTTTGCAAGGCTTCGCAGGACCCCCTCTTGATGCCATCGGCCCAATAGGCCTGGATGTTACTTTTGGAGAGGGGCTACTGGCCAGGATGGAGGAAGTGATTTTTGATGTTGATGATGCCCCATACGCATACAATGTTATCTTCGGAAGGGGCATGTTGAATCAATTCAGAGCTGTGGCGCATCATAATTATCTGTGTATGAAGATGCCCACACAAGCGGGAGTGCTCACTGTTTTTGGAGATCAGGCCACTGCGCGAAGAGCGGAATACGGTCATGGCCCTCCTCTTGACCCGAGATAGGTGAACAGCGTGCAAGGTAACCCGGAGGATTTTTCTGTTCACGGCGAATCTTCGAAGAAGTCCTTCCCAAGGCCAAGCCCCGAAGGGGAAATTATAACGATGGTTATTGTCAAAGACGGCAAGGAATATTCATTTCAGTTTGGCAAGGAGTTGCCTCTAGAAGTCGCTACTTCGTTAGAAAAAGTAGTTGAAAAGAATTTAGATGTCTTTGCTTGGTCTGATGAGGACATTACCAGAGTCAGTCGGGATATTATTGAGCATAGTTTACTTGTGAACTCGAAGGTTCGGCCTGTCCGGCAAGGACTCTGAAAGCTATCTGCGGAAAGGGCTATCCTTGCTAAATACGAAGTGGAAAAGTTGCTGAAGGCTAGGATTATCAGAGAAGTAGCTCATACGGAGTGGCTAGCCAACCCAGTCTTCGTTAGGAAGAAATCTTCCAGGAAGTGGCGCATGTGTATTGACTTTACATCTTTGAATAAAGCATGCCCCCGTGACCCATATCGCATGCCCCGAATTGATCAATTGGTTGAATCCACTGCTGGTTCAGAGTTATTAAGCTTCCTTGACGCGTATTCCGGTTATCATCAAATCTAGCTAAAACGCAAAGATGAAATTAAAACAAGCTTTGTAACTCCTTCGGGAGTCTTCTGTTATGCGAGAATGCCCTTTGGCTTGAGAAATGTCGGGGCAACTTTTTCGAGGTTAATTGCTAAGGCTCTAGGTCATCAAATAGTCCGCAATGTAGAAGCTTATATGGATGATATTGTAATAAAGAGTGCTTTAAAGCACCAACATAGCCTAGACTTAGCAGGAACATTCAGTAGCCTTCGGGCATGTGGAATCCATCTTAACTCCAAAAAATGTATCTTCGGGGCTCAGGCTGGAAAGCTGTTAGGGTATCTTGTTTCAAGCAGAGGGATTGAAGCTAGCCCCACTCAAATAATTGCGTTGCAAAGGATGGCTCCTCCGGAAAATTTGAAGCAAGTACAAAAGCTGACTGGTCGTCTTGCAGCACTTAGCAGATTCTTGGCAAGGTCTGCGGAGAGAAGTTTCCCTATTTTTAAAGCATTGAAAGGGTCCGAATATTTTGCATGGACATCGGAGTGTCAAAAAAGCTTTGAAGATATTGAGAATTATCTCAGTAACCTTGCTACACTCACGGAGCCTATTGCGGACGAAACCCTACTCCTTTATCTTGCAGCCACTGGCTCCGCCGTCAGTGCAGTTCTTGTTAGAGAGGTTGATTTCAATGGAAAGTTGGTACAGAATCCAGTCTATTTTGTATCTGAAGCATTGTCTGGAGCAAAAAACAAGATATTCCGAGCTTGAGAAGTTCACTTATGCTCTGATAATGGCTTCGAGGAAGTTAAGGCATTATTTCTTGACACATAATGTGATTGTACCAACTTCATACCCCTTGGGAGATATGCTCAGAAGTAAGGATTCCATAGGAAGAGTTGGGAAGTGGGCTGTTGAATTAGCACCCTTCGGTATCTCCTTCATGGCAAGGACTGCAATTACGTCACAAGTGTTGGTAGATTTTGTGGCAGAGTGGACTCCCCCTGCAGCATGGGCTCCGGAGAAGCCGAGCGAAGGAATTTGGACCATATACTCTGATGGAGCTTTTCAAGCATCTGGAGCAGGTGTCGGAGCAGTAATAATTTCACCTTCAGAGCAAAAGGCAATGTACTCTGCAAGACTCAACTTTAAGTCTACCAATAATACAGCGGAGTATGAAAGAATTTTGTTAGGATTTCGAAAGGCACGTGCTTTGGGGTCTACAAGAGTTGTTATTAAGACAGATTCTCAAATTGTAGTAGGGCACGTAGATAAAAGTTTTCAAGCTCGACATCCACAGCTTGCAAAATATTTTGAGGAGATTCGTAAGATTGAAGTAGCATTCAAAGGGATTTCCATTCGATGTAACCTAGAGCAGAAAATGTGCAAGCTGATATCTTGGCGAAAGCTGCAGCTGGAGCTATGGACATTCTAGAAGAAGCTTTTTACGAAGAACTCAGTACACCTTCGGTACCACAGATCCCTTCTGCAAAAGTCCTTTGCATTCCAAGTACATATTAGCGAAGTTCAATTATGGAGTTGTTGCAAGGAGAAGCATGTTTGCCTGAAGGGCCACAACATTCGAGGTTGAGGCTTAGAATTCGAAATTATCATATAATCAACGGTATCTTATACAAGGCCAGAGTATGTTCTCCTCTACTCCGATGTATATCTCAAGCCGAAGGTCAAGAGATTCTTCGAGAAATTCATGAAGGACTTTGCAGTAGCCATCTGGCCCCTCAAGCTTTGGCAGGAAAAACACTTCGCCAGGGGCTTTATTGGCCTACAATAGTAGATGATGTGGAGAGCTTAGTCCGCACCTGCCAAGGCTGTTAATGGATGGGAAGAAGAAGTCATCGCCCGCCAACAACTCTTCAAGTCATTACCCCGATATGGCCCATGGCCAGATGGGGCATGGACCTTATTGGCCCCTTCCCAGTAGCAAAAGGAAATTTGAAATTCGTAGTGGTAGCAATTGAGTACTTTTCCAAGTGGGTCGAAGCAAAGCCCCTAACAGCTATCACTTCGAATAATGTACAAAATTTTTTTTGGAAAAATATCATATGCCGGTTCGGAGTGCCTCAGCAACTCACGGTTGACAATGGGACACAATTTGATGCAGAACCCTTCAGGAAGTTTTGTGAAGATCTAGGCATCCAATTATGCTTTGCTGTAGTGCGACATCCTCAGTCTAACGGAGCAATTGAAAGAGCCAATGGCTTGTCAGGCTGAATCGAAGAATAGTGGGGTTGGCAAAAGGATTATGGAACGAATAGCTCCCGAAGATTCTATGGTCCATCCGGACCACTCAGACAAGGTCTACGGGTTTCACTCCTTTCAGACTATTATTCGGAGATGAAGCTATGACGCGAACGGAGCTCAGAGGAGGATCTCTTCGCAGCACTGAACCGGAAATAGAAGTAGAAAGGCAAACTTCGCTTGATTTAACAGAAAAGACAAGACTTCGAGTTGTCGCCAATTTGTCAAAGTATCAGCAGTAGACAAAGACTTGGTTCGACCCGAAGGTCAAGATTAACGAACTTAAACCGAGTCATCTTGTTTTGCGAAGTATTATAGCACTAGGGAAATTAGGGAATAAGTGGGAAGGTTCATACATAATTGTCCGTTCAGGGCGCTCTGGTTCTTTTAAGCTAGCTAATTTGGAAGGCGAAGAGTTAGCGCATACATGGCATGCGGAGCACTTAAAGCGATATTTTGCATAAGGGCTCCTTGTAATCATTTTTAAACACATTCTGAATTAATAAAGCTCATGGTTCAGATAATGCCTACCTCTCAAACACTTCCTACTTCTAGTGGACGCACTAGAAGAACGAAGTTGGCTGGGAGGAAAGTGTCATTAATTTGAACCAATTTTTCGGACTTCGAACCACTGGTTCGAAGATTCCGACAAGGTGGGAAAGTCACTGAAAAAATGGATTCCAAGCCACCGGCTTGAAAGCATCCATAAAAAGAGTCCAAGGAGACCAAATTATGCGGATTCCAAGCCCCGGCTTGAAAGCATCAGTAAAAAGAGTCCAAGGAGACCACTGCGAATTCCAAACCACCGCTATGATAGCATTCGCAAAAAGAGCCGAAGGAGGCCAAAACAAAATAGAGTTTGAGCTGATAAGCTTCGAATATCTGTGAAAAGAGTCCAAAGTGACCAATCGTTTGGGACGTTGCAGTGCCCGGAAAGTTGTCCGAAGTGACTTCTTTCAAACAAAGGTATAAGTTACCAGTTTTACGACTCCAAGTAGTCAGACATTTTATAATATTTTAATCAATCTTTAAATTGCTGAGGGGCTCCGAGCCTCCAAAATTGTGCTCCTAAGTTTTTCTTTGCGCCTAACCATCTTCGAGTATAGTTCGAAGTTGCTTACGCCCAAAGAGGGGCTGGGAAGTAGGGAGATAATTTTAAAAATCAATATGTATTATTCGAACAAATTACAATTACATCACGAAAAATCGGTGTCTATGCCGAGAAGGAATCGAAGACCCCTTCGATCTCTAGAGTTACCACTAAACTCGGAACGACTAGTTCTAGAGCTGGGAGTTCTAACAACTTTGTGTTTAACTCTTCTACCTCCCTTCGAAGCTCTAAAATCTTTCTGTTCTTGTTGAAGTTTAGTCCAAGTTCAAAGTCATTCGGGGCACCTTTCCTAGCATTGAAGTTCTTCATGTTTTTCCCTTGATCTTCAGCAATACTTTCGTCCTCGGACCACGCAATGTCTTCAGAAGATGAAGTTTCCAAGTTAACCTCTTTTTCTTCCTCCTTAATATAAGATAATATATCTTTACATATTTCGGGCGCAATTGCACTGGAGCTATCTCGAGGAATCAAAAATCGAGGTCGTTTATGAAGTTTTAAAAGATCGAAGGTAGCCCATAGCAGGCGGAGTTCTTCGGTAACGTTTAACACTTCGACATCATCCATACGGGGTTGAGAAGCCTAAAAACATGATAAGTAAAATTTTACCTACGGGTTCGGCGGAGGCTAGCTACTCGAGGCTTGAGACCGAGCTTGCTTGTGGCGATTTCCTTCATCGATCCAAGCCTTGATCGCAGTGCGACCTTCGGCTCTCCATGAAGCTTGGAAGGCTTGCCAAGCTGCAGCCATGTCTTCAGAAGGATTAAGAAGCTGGTTCTCGTCAAAGGTAATGGGAGCCGCCCCCGAGTCTGGCGTTATCGATAGCCCTAGATCTTCGTAGTAGCGAAGTACTCCGAGAGCAGCCACTTGGCCGGAGATCTCTCCATACCGAATGCCTGATGTCTTCATCATCTTCGCAGCTCCTTGTATCATTTTTAGCCGTCGCAACAGGGGGATGTTATCATTCGAAGGTAGTGTCCAAGTAGTACCGAAGTACTCTAGAACACCTAGGAGATGGTTCATGACCTCCACAGCTACCTTCTCCGATTTCACCTTATCTTCAATCAAAGCATCCTTTGATGAAGTCAGTTCATCCACCACTGCGGAGAGCCTAGCTGCCTCCGTAGCCAGAGAACTCTTCTAGCTAAGTAAGTTGCTAGCCTCCTCCATAGCTTTAGCCTTTTCTTCTTGGAGCTTGACTAGCTCAGCCCCCGCCATAGCGTGCTCTGCCCGCATTCTTTCTATCTCCGCTCGAAGCACAGTTTGTTCGGCTTCGAGCTTTTTATTTGCAGTCTCCAAGCTTTGTCTGGCCCTCCGCTCTACTAAAACCATTTCGTCCAAGCGGGAAACCCGAACTTCGGAGACGTTAAGACTTCTTTGGAGAGCAGTAACCTTCTCCTGAAGGCGAAGACTTCCACGCTCATTCGAGACAACTGCAGCTCGAGCCAAAACTATTTGCTGTGAAGAGAAAAAAGCAAGGTGAGAAATTATTTGTAAGTGAGTAATTTTGTTTTGCAGATACTTCGTACCTGGTATGCTGCACGTTCCAAGGCGGTGTTGAGCTCCGAACCCTCAGCTTCGCTAAGGATGGCCACTAAGTCTGTCTCCCGGACTTCGCGGTTAGCTCGATCCAAAGGCTCGAGTAGGGTCCGAAGTTCGGTCCTTCGTTCCAAGAAAGGAGCTAGAAGGGGGAGCATAGATAGAGCCCTCTGGTCGTCCTCGTTCGGCGAGGGGTCGGAGCGCTGGGCTGTGTCTTCAAAGACCTCGGTAGACTGGCCCCTCTCCGTAGATTGACCCCCGTCTGTTGATTCAGACGGAGTTAATCCTGAATTCGGAGGAGGGAAGGGGTCCATTTTGCCTTTACCTTTTCCAGGTCCAATCTGAGCGACTTCTAGAATTGGTGTCGGAGTTGTTGAGGTTTCCGGAGCCGTATCTTTGGGAGGAGACACTTCCATTGGAGCGGACCCTGCAGAGACAAAGGTATTATATATCTTGCATAATTTTGAAGGGAAAAGAACAAAGGATTCATGCGAAGTTTACCTCCTAAGTTCTGTCGACAGGTGAGCATGGGGCTACTCGGAGGGTCAAAGGCCACTTCGAAGTCTTTATCGGACTCGAAGTTCAGAACCGAAGGGTCGACTATCGGAGCCTCACTAGGAGCTACAGCCATCACTTCGTAAAGAATCAAAGCTGGCTCAACAACAACTTCGACTTTGCCTTCAGTCATAGGGGCTTCTTCACGCGTCAAGTCTGGCTGGACAGCCGAAGTCCTAGCCTGCTCGGAGCTACTCAGAACATCTGGCGCGTTTGCAGCATCGCCAGTGTCTGCATCTGCACGGGTTTCATCCCTGTCGATCAGGTCAATGAGGATTCTTCCCTCGTCCTCAGAGGAATCGGTGACCGAAGCCACCGGACTTGAAAGCGTCACTTTCTTTGGTTTTCGGGATACCTTTTTTGCCGGAGTCTTAACAGGAGCTAAAGTTCTAGCTTCCTCTTTCCTCTTCTTCAGCCCTTGCTCTGAAGGTACCCAGTCTAGAAGAGGAGGGGGAGCAATTCCGAGTACACCCCATACTCGGTTGAGCTGCTCCCAACTACCCACTAGCTTCGTTCTCCACTCCTTCTCAGCCGGAGTTGGAACTCCCAGAATCTTCTCCGAAGCTCGAACAATTTGCTCCAAAGTCATGGGGGCTAGAGAAGCTGAAAGATAAGTTGGCATTAGTCATTACATAAAATAAATATATATAAAACATGTTGTTTTCGAAGTTACCTGCATGGCTCGAATTCGAAGAGATTTTTCGGAGGCCGCCCTCTGGATCTTCTTCGAAGGTAATAGGCCAGTTGGCCATCAGAGGAGGAATTTGAAGTCCGATGAACTCCTCCGCTAGGTCCCGCATGCTCAGGCAGTGACTAATTCTTTGAAGCAGGCTGAGGCGAGCTTCGAGCTGGCCGGGATCCGGGTGAACTAAGGCTTCCCTTCGGAAGTTTATGTCCTACAGGGGTCCGGCCAGACGGCTGCTTGCCCCAATTCGGCATAGAACCACCGAAGGATCCAATCTGTGTACCATCTGGCATTGATGGCCTTCGCTGGAAATCTTAGAGCAAACACATCCCGAAGCCGGAAATTGATGCTCCCGAAGGCTACCACGATCTTTTCTCCTCTGGAGCCTAGGTATGTCTTGGGTTGGCAAGATGGCCTATGCAGTGCTGCGAAGATTTCTGCTCTTCCCTCACAGCCCTCAGCTCACAGCGCCCATTCGAAGATGGTCAGGCGCGCTACTGCGTTCGGAGATAGTTGGGGGAGGGTGACGTGAAATAAATCCAGTACCTCCAATAAAAAGTCGACTGTTGGAAGTCCTAACCCCGCATCGAAGAATGATTCAAAGACTACCACTTCTCCTGGCCTTGGCAAAGGGATGGCCTCCTTTCCAGGTTTACGCACTATGATCTCCGAGCTAATTTTTCCCTCTACTGCTGCTGCGAGCGACTCCCTCTTGCAGGTAGACGGCCCTAGTTTATAAGACTGGTCCGAATATTTCGAATACGACGGGAGAAGATCGTGAGGACCAACATTCTGAGGATTCCTTGATGGCGCTGCCACTGGTGTTGCTGCCGCTGCTGATGGAGCACAACAATTGAAGGCGCTCCCGCTGCAGTTGCCGCTGCCGCTGCTGTGGCCGCAGCCTGTTGCCGGGCTAGGGCCGAAGCCGCCCCAGGGACCTTGAATCTTGTCTTCGCCATGGAGTCGCACTGATTGTTAAAGAAGAAATATGGAGGTTAGGGCTTGTTTGAACAAAAGCGGTGAGAAGGGTATTCGGGAAGGGTCTGGGTCCTCTATTTATAGCCCAGGCCCACGATTTTTTACCATTTACGTTTGCCGTTTCATATTCTTGACCATTACCCCTTGCGAAGTTAACACATCGCGTAACTTCCGCTGGAAGGAAAGAGCCAACAGCTATTTCTTCTAAGTCAAAAAAGCTTTCGGGCTCCTTAAGTTAATTCCAAGATAGTTCGAATGTAACTTTCTTAGAAGTCAATTCAAAGTTTTGGATCTCCTCATATTTCGGAGATTGATTAAATCTGTTAACCCCTACGCATGATTATTTTTCTTGCGCATACTGCTCTCCTAATGTTACAGATCTAGCGGAGAAGCGTATTCGCGGGGCTACTGTTGGGGGAAAATATTCCATCTTCAGGGTTATTGCTGTAACAAGACCAAGGCAGGTGATTTAATTAAAGGTTTTCAGCGTTTAACTCCGGGTCTACATTGGATCAAGTCCGAAGGATGGAGGCGAATTCTAGTTCGAAGTATATCTTCGAACATGGACTCTTCTGAGAGCTTCTTTGCCAGCTAGGATGGAAGACTTATCTTCTTTCTCATTAGATTAGTCTTTTACCGTATTAAGGGTACCGAATAGTTTCCACTATGTCGGTTGTAATAGAGGGGTAAAAGGGTCTTTTCCTTAATGTTTGGGCCTATAAATACCCCCCGTTTTACCCTGTAATGAGTATCGAATACTGAGTTATTCAATACACATCTTCGAACTGTTTTGAGCTATTATCCATTCGGAGGCTTAAAATAGTTGGCCTCACAAACACTTCGTTTGTTAGTTTCTAATCTCTAGAAACCTGTTAGCGTAATCTTTTACGCCAACAGTAACATCTTCAGATTTCTCTAAGTCCCTGAATATGAAAATATTCCTTGCGTATACTACTTTCCTGCCATACAGGTTAAATCGGAGAAGCGTATTCGAGGAGCTACTATTGGAGCAAAATACATCATCCTTAGGACTTTAGAGATCAACAGTCAAAGATAATTCACCAGCATCAAAGCTTGCGTTCATCTCCAAAGATGATGAAGTTTCTAAGCCGAAGGATACTTCGGCTTCATGGTTCGAAGATATCTTCCGAAGGCTCCGAAGCTACAGTGGAAAATAGCAAGACTGATAAGACGTCTGCCATATCTACCTTCTCCGGATAAATTTTACTATTTTTACCCTATTTGGGGTACCGAATAGTTTCCACTATGTCGGGTGTAATTGAGGGATAAATAGGTCTTTTCCTCAGAGTTTTTACCTATAAATACCCCCTTTCTTACCCTGTAATGGGCATCGAATACTCAGATATTCAATACACAATTTCGGACTACTTTGAGCTATTATCCTATTCGGAGGCTCGAAATAGTTCTCAACACAAAATCTTCGTCTGTTTGTTCTTAATCTTCAAGAACCTATTAGCGTAATCTTTTACGCCAACAAGTATGATTTGAATAAAATCAAAGTGAGAAGTTAATGTTTCAAACGTTTTTCTGTACATTCTGAAACTTGTCGGTAATTGAGTGACCGACTGAGACAATCGGAGTTTCAAACTCCGACTTTCTGAAGAAGTCGACACTTCAAAGTCTGACTTGGGTAATTTGGCACTTCAATCTCCGAATTCAACTGAACTGAGATTTTGAATCAAGTTTTGTTCTGACCTTGTACTATTTGGTTCAAATTTGAATATGAAACTTTTAGAGGTGCGTTGGGTGATTTGAAAAGGCCATCATATTCGCAAGAATTTGTCGAGGCGCCTATTCACCCCCTCCCCCTCTAGTCACCATTTCGATCCCAAAATTGGTATCAGAGCCGGTTAGATCACCAGTTGACCTTAACCGGTTTGTGATCCTTCTTTTGGTGACATGGAGAGAAACTCTAAGATTCCGACTTTCGATGGTCATGATTTTGCTTATTGGAAGGTGTGCATGGAGGCTTACCTACTAAGCCAAGGAAGTGATATTTGGGACATTGTTGATTCCCAATATGTGATTCTTGAAACTCAACTTTAGAGACTTAGAACTTACAGTACGAGTGTAATAGCAAAGCAAGAAACATACTATTCATCAGTCTGAATTGCGAAGAGTTTGACAGGGTCCAGCACCTTAGAACTGCACGTGAGATTTGGTCTACTTTGAAAACCTTTCATGAGGGCACTTCTCAGATTAAGGCTATAGATGCCATGTTTCCTCGATTTGATGGAATTGTGAGCAACTTGCGCTCCACTGGGACTTTGGCTTACTCTGACCATGACAGAGCAATCAAACTTCTCTATGCTCTTGATCATAGCATATGGGAGGTGAAGATCTCTAGTATTGAAGAGTCATCAAGCTTTGACACTGTTGGACCGGAAACGACGACTAGAGGGGGGGTGAATGGGAGCTTTTAAAATTTTTAGACTAAAAATAGCCTTCTGATTTAATTCTGTCTTCTGCGAAACAGGCTTCGAACACAGCCTTCGAAGTTCTGGTTCGGAGGTATTTTACAGCTCCGAAAACAGGCTTCGCAAGGAGCAAAAGTTCGAAGCCAAGAACACTTCGCTCCACACACAACCCCGAACCCTTAGCTCTGCTAAGTCAGTGCAGGCTCCGCACACAGGGTGCCTTCGAGCAAGCTTCGCACTTCACCCTTCGCAAGAGTGGACTTCCGTCAGTGGACTTCGATCAAGCAGTAAATGAACACAGAGTCAAAGCTTCAATGCTTGAACAGGGAACACAAAATGAACTCACAGATCTGAATACACAGTATGTGGCGGCTAGTACAGGAGCTCAAAATGAATGCTCAAAGTGTTAATGTGACCTGACCGGCCTCCACTATTTATAGGCACTATTCAGCCCTGTGAATAGACTACTTTACCCCTAGGGTTTACACTGGTTATGTCTCATCAGAACAGGGGATACAGTTGGTAGTCTACTTTATTTGGAGGCTTCTGTTGTCAGCTTCGCAGAGCGGACGGTACCAGCTTTTGCAGAGCAGACGCTTTTGCAGAGCAGACGCTGTCAGCCATTGCAGATTTGGACGCTTCTGAAGCCCCCCTTCGCACGCGAGGGGTGCGGTAGCTTCGGTGAGAAGCCTTGAGCCTGACGGCCTTTGCTTCGAAGCCTGATTCGCTCTGAAGCCTGCTTCACTATGGAGAAGCCAGCTTCGCTCCGAAGCCTGCTTCACTATGGAGAAGCCAGCTTCGTTCCGAAGCCTGCTTCACTCCGAAGCCTGCTTCACTGTGGAGAAGCCAGCTTTGCTCCGAAGCCTGCTTCACTGTGGAGAAGCCAGCTTCGCTCCGAAGCCTGCTTCACTCCGAAGCCTGCTTCACTACTGAGAAGCCAGCTTCACTCCGAAGCCTGCTTCACTTCGAAGCCCCACGTTCGGAGTACCACCCTTCGAAGTCCCTCCTTCGTCCAAGGCCTCTACATGAAGCATTCCATGAGCACTTCGTCGTAGTGTCTCTCCCCGAGCACACTCCTCGACGATCCTCACCCGGACCATGCCTTCGATGCACCTTGACTTCTGAGACCTTCATCGGGTATACCTTCGAGTGTCTCCCTCCGGAGCACACTTCGAACACCTTGCCTCATTGTTGAGGACTTGATCCACCACACTTCGAAGTCACTCCAGTCGGAGTACCCTTCGAAGTGCCTTGCCTCCGAGGACTTCGTCTCGGAGTACCTTCACCCGAAGCCACGCTCCGCACTTACTGCCTTCTCCTGGCGCACCTCAACCCGAGGTCCAACCTTGACCCCTTCGCAGCCTTCGTGATGGAGCTCCCTGCTCCCCTGGCATCAAGCCTCCTGCTTGACCCAGGTTCACCTGCTACGAACCGTCCATTGCCTCTGAAGTCACCTGCGCACCACAGACAAGCAGACAAGTGTATCCAGTACTCCGGAGACCTCTCTGGGTAAGCAACCTTCGACACACACTCTAGTGTACCGCCCAAAATACCGAGACCTTCGGTACAACCCAGTCATCGTGTACTGTCAGACCCCTCCGACAAGCACACTCCGCTGCAACAGCTACAGCAACCAGAGCCACCGAACCCTTCGGTGAAACAGCCTCCGAACCCCTTCGGAGGGACCCCTTCGAATCAGAGGGTAAAATATGTCAATCACTCATCACAGACTCCGAAACCAACCCTTGGTTTCTCAATCTCCCCCTTGATGAGTTCAGCACACAAGTGACCATAAAAACTCAGAAACGAGCCAAAATCATGTCACTTGATAAAAGAATTTTCCTCCCCCTTTTTAAAAGAGTAAAATCCCCTTCGGCAAATCTCCCCTTTGCAAGATAAAAACTCCCCCTGAGTTATTTTACCCCCTTGCTGCAGAGAACTCAAAAATTTCTCCCCCTTTGGCAATGCAAGCATCAAGGAGCATTCAAAAGATGCAAAGCTTCGAAATGAGCAGAATTGCAAAGACATATAGAGCAAAAATATGCCAACATTAATACCAATTTTCATGTGCTCAGCTCAATTTAACATTCTCTAAAAACATGATGACAGCATGTGATTTTATCATTTTGAAATAAAAGCATCACCACTTAATCAAGGTAACTAGACAAGTAAAAGCAGGGGCTGCACAAAGCTAGTCAATTTCTACTTTATACAGACAAGTCCAGTTCAAGTGGAGCAGTGAAAAGCAAACTTGATGATTAATGAATTTTTCTTTTTCATAATGCTAGGGGTTATTTGTTTGTCTACCTTATACTTTCCAATCAAGCCAAGCCTAGGCATGAAAGCCATCAGAAGCTTAAGGCGGTGATTTTGGCATACACTACACTATCCCAGTACAGACCAATGCGCAATGGTAAGCAGTCTAGAGTAGGGTAGTGCGACAAACAAACCCACCTGGATCTTTTTGCTTTGAAGTGTGCAAATCATGGATTTTTGGAATTTGAATTAAGTGAACAAATAGTTTTGCACTTTATGAATACTCATGAGTAAGTAACACAATTTTTCAAGTTGCAATGTTTATCATCCATAGAAAAGGAGTCTTGCTATCAAGCAGATAAAAGATAGCTAAAGCAGTCTCGCCTAAACATGCTAGATTCAAGACTAAGCAGTGAACATGATTTGATTTTGGAAAGAAAAATCATGCACAAAATGTTCCAGACATATTAAATAGAGCTGAGCTGTCATGATTACATGAATTAAAATCAGGCATATAAGTGCAAGATATGTAAATGCAATTTCGTATATCCTCTTCTCGAATCCTTAGCTGATGATAACTAGATCGCAGGTCGATCTTCGAGAATACCGTAGCTCCCTTCAGCTGGTCAAAGAGGTCATCGATCCGAGGTAACGGGTATTTGTTCTTGATGGTTACTTCATTCAAAGCGCGGTAATCCACACACATACGCTTAGCCTTGTCCTTCTTCTTCTCGACAAAGATGACGGGGGCACCCCATGGTGATGTACTTGGCCTGATGTAGCCTTTCCTCTCGAGATCTTCCAACTGCTGCTTCATCTCAGCTAGTTCATTAGCGGCCATCCGGTATGGTCGCTTGTAAATAGGGGTGGTCCCGGGTACCAAATCAATCCTGAACTCGATGTCCCTCTTGGGTGGCATCCCTGGTAAATCCTCTGGGAATACGTCTGGGTATTCACTGACGATGGGTATTTCCTCTAAGGTAATCTGATGTAGTCTTGGTCTTCTGGTCTTCATGCTCGGCATCTGGAATGTGACGGCAGTCCCTTCTTCACTGGTTGCAGTCACTTTTCTCTGGGCACATTCTATTACTCCTTGGTGTTTATTCAACCAATCCATCCCTAGAATGAGATCCAAACATTGGCATTCTATTAGAATGGGGTCGGCCCAAAATATCGTGCCTTGGATATCTACCCATACCCTTGGACTAAAGGAATAGGCGAGGGTCCGCTTGCCTGAGGTAACTATTAATACTGGTCTGGGTAGTTCACTTATGTCTAGGGCATTTCTTTCCACGAAAGCAGTCGATATAAAGGAGTGCGTAGCTCCGGTGTCAAACAATACCACTGCAAGTGATGAATGTACCATGAACTTACCCATGACAATTTCCGGGGTGGCTTGGGCTTCTTCGGCGGTGACGTGGTTGACCTTGGCGCGGACGGCGGGGTTCGATGCGACGCCTTGGGTACGCTTGGGATGAGGGCACTAGTGGGAGTAGTGCCCCTCCTGGCGGCAGTTGAAACATACCACAGGCTTGCCGTGCCTATCTCTCAGAATCTCCGGCTCCTTGGCCAGGGCGGCTGGGGCGGCTGGTGCTGCGGGAGCGGGGCGAGATTGTCCGGCTCCGGCATTGGTGGCAGGTGGTGTCGGACGATACACCGAGCGGGGGTGGTACTGTGGCGCCGGTGGATGATGAGGACATCACTTCACATGATACACACATGGAGCCTCCACCTACAATTCAGTTACTAGGACGAATCACACGCGCTCGTGCCCGTCGCTTGAATCATGAGGTTAATTCTTTCCTTAGCAACTATGTCAATATTTGTTTGGACGGGATGCTACTGAATACTAGTGATATTTTGTTGCTTAGGAACATGGGAGATGGAATAGAAGAGTTGGAGCTGAAGACGGAGTCGCACGGATGTTTTGAAGTCAAGATTTCGCTGGTTCGGACTACATCAACCACCCTGCACCAAAATGGGCATAACTTCCTCATACGAAGTCCGATTGGCGCGTTCTTTGACTTTTTGGAAAGCTGAGGAGAAGACGGATCGTTTGCCGTTGGTTTCACCTCATTTGGAGTCTCGAGTCGTTCTGTGTGATTTAAACAGTCCTGCATAACAGAACTAGGCCATGTTGGCCCATAGTCTGAGTCTGTACGTCTTCTAGCCCACAGCCCGTGTCTGTTCGCCTTCCACAGGCTGCCACCCTATATATTCTCACGCCAGCCGCCTCTAGGGTTAGGTTTTGCTTTGTTGCATCTACACTGTTGTGTTTAGATCCCGCCTCTTGCACCGGACCGATTGGCTGCTGCATTGGCGTTTGTGAAACCTCACCTTATCTTCGTTTGTCTGTGATTTGGCATTCGATTTGTATCCTTCCTGTTCTTGCTTGTGTTCTTGGGTTCGCTTGCAGGAATTAGCCTTCGTGGCGAGGTCAATCGCGTTCTGCGTGGTTGATAACCAACGGAGACAGTGGTGTAACGATTGCAAGGTTTTGATCCGCCGGACCGGAGCCTTGGATTGCCAACATCGAGATTCTCCACCAACCCAAGTTTATCCTTTACCTAGCGGAAGATCGGGACCACTCCCCCATCAGTTGGTATCAGAGCTCAGATTTCCCGTTAGGTAATCTCGATCTGCTCTTGTTTTACCCAGAGTCCAGAAAACCGCACCAAAAAAAATTCCCCACCGAGAACCCCTTTGCGCCTTGCGATTTTAATTTCAGTTTTAACTTTGTTGAGTTCGTGTTCTTGGTCGAGTCTTGTTGCTGGTTTAGTCATCCCTCTGTGTCGTTTGAGCCGTAGTTGTTCTTGTGTCTCAGAAAAAAAAATTCCCCACCGAAACCCCCCCTTCCGCAACCCTATTTGTTTTACACATCGACTCTTTGTGACCCCCCTTCAGTAAAACAGGCATAACTTTTCGCTCGTTTGGCAGAAAAATCTGAAATTTTTTGAGCGTGTTCCTGACCCAATTTGGGTGGGTACCCTAACCCGCTACGCCGGTTAGCCCTCACCAAAGTCACCAAAACAAATCAGGAAGATAAAGAAAAAAATTGGTCAAAGTTTTTGCTCGCCGGACAGCGAACTTGTTTGAATTTTTGTGAGCCACATCCCACCTCAGTTGTAGGTGCCAATTTTTGTGGTTGCTTCTCTGGTCATCCTTGTTTGAAAAAAATAGAGTGAAAAAAAAGGAGAAAAAAATATATAAAAAAAAAAGAGAAGCGGTCCTGTTAGTTGCTTGTCCGAACTCTTGTCTGAACTCTTGTCCGATCTCTTGTCCGATCAGTGGCAGTTTCAGTGGCAGTTTCTGCTTGTCCAATCCCTTGTCCAATCTCTTGTCCGATCTCTTGTCTGATCTGCAGAGAGCTGATTTTGGCCTGTGTTGCTTCCATTTGAGTTTTGGGCACATAGTTTCCCTCTATTGCTTGAATTTTCACCTTGGGAGCACTAAGGCCAGCAACTTTGACGAGTACTAGGGAATACTTATTGAACTTGGTTTAACTGTTATTATTATCGCTAATCCTTGCTACTCACTTTGCCTTCCAAGCTACACCTTTCTCTTGGTCAGGACAGGTTCATTCCTTGCAATTGCCACCACCCTCCACTTGGTTCATCACCTGTAGGCCGGTTACCTCACTGCGGCGTGGTAAGAACACTTGCAAGCGCGGGTAAGGCGCTTGGCGGATTGCTTCCACCACACACCCACCACCTCACCTAGCTGTTTTACATAGGATTATTCTTTGTTGTTTTGTCTTTTCACTAACATGGCAGCACTTATTGTACAACGTGACTTGAGCACTCACATGGACCAGGACGACCAGTCACAACGAAACAATATATTTCAGACCTTCTTCGTTGTCAATGACCGCCGTGTACGTGTCATCATTGACAGCGGTAGTTGCAACAATTTGGTGAGCCAGGACATGGTAACGAAGCTTCAACTTCCCACACGTGCACATCCACACCCTTACCACGTGCAATGGTTCAACAATAGCGGTAAGGTCATGGTAACACAAACTACTCACATCGAATTTGCCATTGGTACATACTTCGGAAGTGCTGATTTTGATGTAGTACCAATGCAAGCATGTTCTCTATTACTTGGTAGACCTTGGGTATATGATATTGATGCTACACATCATGGTAGGAGCAATAAGTACTAATTTATGTATAAAGGAAAAAAAGTTACATTGCTTCCTATGACTCCTGCTGAAATTGTGAAATTTGAACAAGAAAAACGTGCTAGGAACGCACAAAAGAGCAAACAACTTTCTGAAAATCAGCAAGTAGCTAAAACGTTTTCGAGGCAACAAAAAGATAAAGTTGTTTCTCCTTCCTCATCACAAGTTATTAATCTAAAAGGACGTGTCATGCATGCAACTAAAATTAACCTTGCAGTACGTAGTTTTCTTGGTCTTGCAGGTTTCTACCGGCGTTTTGTGAAAGATTTCAGCACCATAGCTGGCCCTTTACCTGAGTTGACTAAGAAGGGAGTTACTTCTACTTGGGAGCCAGCACAAGAGCAAGCTTTGGCCACACTCAAGGATCACCTTACACGTGCACCTCTACTTCAGCTACCCGACTTCAGTAAGCCTGTTGAGTTAGAATGTGATGCTAGTGGTGTTGGAATAGGAGGTGTGCTGCTACAAGGAGGTAAACCCATGGCCTATTCTAGTGAGAAATTGCATGGTCCACAGTTGAATTATTCCACCTATGATAAGGAATTATATGTCTTAGTGTGTGTGCTTGAAACTTGGCAACGTTACCTTTTGCCTAAGGAGTTTTTTATACATTCTGATCATGAAGCACTAAAATATTTGAGAGGGCAAGCTAAACTGAACCGTAGACATGTTAAATGGGTTGAATTTATTGAATCTTTCTCATACATTGTGAAATACAAGAATGGCAAAGAAAATGTGGTTACTGATGCATTGTCTCGTAGGAATGTTCTTTTATCTCAACTTGATATCAACGTTCCAGATTTGGAAAGTTTGAAAGATTTGTATGTTGTAGATAAAGAATTTGCTAAACCATACACTAAATGTAATGATGGGAAAGGATGGAAAAAATTTCATGTTTATGACGGGTTCTTGTTCCATGCTAACAAGCTATGTGTTCCAGATTCGTCCGTACGTTTGCTGTTGTTGCAGGAATCACATGGCGGTGGATTAATGGAACATTTTGGGAGAGAAAAGACTTTGGCCCTGCTGTCCAATAATTTTTATTGGCTAAAAATGCGGAGAGATGTTGAACGATTTGTGCAGCGTTGTGCCACATACCATAAAGCTAAGTCCAAACTTAACCCATATGGTTTGTATACTCCACTTCTTGTTTCTAGTGCACCTTGGGAAGATATTAGCATGGACTTTATTGTGGGATTGCCTAGGACAAAGAGGGGGAGAGACTCCACATTTGTAAGAGTGGATAGGTTTTCTAAAATGGCACACTTTATTCCCTGTCACAAGACCAACGATGCTTCACATATTGCTGATTTATTTTTCAGGGAAATTGTGAGATTGCACGGAATGCCTAGAACCAATGTTTCAGATCGTGATGTGAAGTTTATCAGTTACTTTTGGAAGACAATGTGGGCCAAGCTTGGCACAAAATTGCTGTTTTCAACAACTTGTCACCCGCAAACTGATGGACAAACAGAGGTGGTAAACCGTACACTCTCCATGTTGCTGCGAACAATGATTGAGAAGAACTTGAATGAATGGGAGGACTGTCTTCCACATGTTGAATTTGCATACAATAGAGCTGTCCACTCAACAACACAATTGTGCCCGTCTGAAGTGGTGTATGGTTTTAAGCCAATCACACCACTTGATTTGCTACCACTTCCTTTTCAAGAGAGAGCAAACATAGAGGCAACTAAGCGTGCAGAGTTTGTGAAAGCTATGCATCTAAAGACCAAGGAAGTTATAGAAAAGAAGGAACGCTATTTTGCTCAAAAGACAAATAAAGGAAGAAAGAAGATGTTTTTCAAACCAGGAGATCTTGTTTGGTTGTACTTGCGCAAGGATCGTTTTCCTGATTTGAGAAAGTTTAAATTGATGCCCCGTGCTGATGATTTAAAACCCTATTTGGGAGCTGACGATGAGCTTGAGTCGAGGACGACTCCAATTCAAGAGGAGGAGGATGATGAGGACATCACTTCACATGATACACACATGGAGCCTCCACCTACAATTCAGTTACTAGGACGAATCACACGCGCTCGTGCCCGTCGCTTGAATCATGAGGTTAATTCTTTCCTTAGCAACTATGTCAATATTTGTTTCGACGGGATGCTACTGAATACTAGTGATATTTTGTTGCTTAGGAACATGGGAGATGGAATAGAAGAGTTGGAGCTGAAGACGGAGTCGCACGGATGTTTGAAGTCAAGATTTCGCTGGTTCGGACTACATCAACCACCCTGCACCAAAATGGGCATAACTTCCTCATACGAAGTCCGATTGGCGCGTTCTTTGACTTTTTGGAAAGCTGAGGAGAAGACGGATCGTTTGCCGTTGGTTTCACCTCATTTGGAGTCTCGAGTCGTTCTGTGTGATTTAAACAGTCCTGCGTAACAGAACTGGGCCATGTTGGCCCATAGTCTGAGTCTGTACGTCTTCTAGCCCACAGCCCGTGTCTGTTCGCCTTCCACAGGCTGCCACCCTATATATTCTCACGCCAGCCGCCTCTAGGGTTAGGTTTTGCTTTGTTGCATCTACACTGTTGTGTTTAGATCCCGCCTCTTGCACCGGACCGATTGGCTGCTGCATTGGCGTTTGTGAAACCTCACCTTATCTTCGTTTGTCTGTGATTTGGCATTCGATTTGTATCCTTCCTGTTCTTGCTTGTGTTCTTGGGTTCGCTTGCAGGAATTAGCCTTCGTGGCGAGGTCAATCGCGTTCTGCGTGGTTGATAACCAACGGAGACAGTGGTGTAACGATTGCAAGGTTTTGATCCGCCGGACCGGAGCCTTGGATCGCCAACGTCGAGATTCTCCACCAACCCAAGTTTATCCTTTACCTAGCGGAAGATCGGGACCACTCCCCCATCAGTGGAGGAGGGGTGAAGCGGGGTCTCTGAGTCATGCCTTGATTCTACTTGAAAGCGATCATTCTTTTCCTCTTCAGGTCGACCTTGTTCTGCTGGGTCTCCTAAATAATAGCTTTATTTACCAACTTCTGGAAGCTGGCGAAATCTCCCGAGATAAGCTGTAGGGACAGCTCATCCTTTAGTCCCCGGAGGAACTTGGCTTGCCTGGCCGCGTCTGTACGGACCTCTTCAGGTGCATACCTGGCCAGCCTGTTGAACTCATGCAGATATTCCGTTACGGACCTACTCCCCTGCTGCAGGTCCTTGAACTCTTGTTGCTTTTGAGCTATAATGCCGTCGGGGATGTGGGTGGCACGGAAAGCAGCCGAGAACTCCGCCCAAGTGTGGACGTGTCCCTCGGGCAGGGTCTCGCGCAGATTGTCCCACCATTCTGCGGCGGGACCCTGGAGCTGGTGGGTGGCGAAGGCCACTTTCTCCTGCTCGGTGCAGGTAAGGAGATCGAGCTTCTTCTCGATGGTCCTTAGCCAATCCCCAGCCTCCATGGGGTTGGTGGTGCTTGAGAAAGTCGGTGGGCGGACTCGAAGGAACTCCGAGAGTTGGGAGGCAAGAGCGGGAGCTAGAGTGGCGGGTCGTGGCAGCTCGGGCTGTTGGTGGAGACGGAAGAAATGAGCCTGCTGCTCTTGCATCTGCTGCTGTTGCTGCTACATCTGATTTAGAAGGGCCGAGACCAGCTGGTTCTGAGTGGCCATCATCTCGGCCAGAGTGGGGTGGTTGGCAACCGGGGCTTGCCTTTGCCCAGTTGCTCCCCACTGAGGCAGGTTCCCATTATCTCCTCCGTTCTGAGGAGCGTCGGAGCCTTGGTTGTTCGTCATCCTGATGTTTTCAAAGTAGACAACATTTTCTTAGAGGATATTATTATTGAGTTTTATTCCAAAAATGTTGTTCTTGCGGTTACATTTTTTATTTGTTTCTTCATTCATGCCTTATTTTGACATGAATGGTAATACAATTCAAGTAAAAAGAAAAGCAATCAATCGTAAAACTACGTCTACGGTAGCTCAGGGGACGGCTCGATCATGGGCTCGATGGAGACGGTCGGGGTCGAGGAACTGGATGGTCCGGCGGGTGGAGCACTGCGTGAAATCCTCTTGGGCCTCACGGTGGGGATCCGAAGGGATTTCCGCTTGCGAGGCGGAAGGGGGGCGATCTCCTCGATGTCCTTCTTCAACTCCTCGATCTGGTGGCAGAGCTGAGGGTTGGTGGCGACGCGCTGTCGTAGGAGCTCATTCTGGTGCCGTAACTCCTCTGCCTCGGCAGCCAATCGGTGTCCCTGCTGGAGGTGGCGACGAAGATCCCCGTTCTCGTGGTTCAGATCCTCGGAAGAGTGTCGGTAGAAGCTGATTGTGTCGCGCTGTCTATTGGCGTCCTGCAGTGCCTCATAATGGAGATCATCCATTGCCTCCAACAAGCGCATGGTATGACCAATCGCAGAATGGCGCTAGGAGAGTGTGCTGACGAAGACGTTGTGGGGACTCCCTGGTGTACGAAGTGGCACGAAGCGGAAGTCCGTGTCATAGAGCTCACTGTCGTAGATCATCCGGAGCTCCGTGAGTGCTTGGAGGGCAGTGCGCTGACTAGCAACCAAGAAGGTAGGTCCTCCACCGCGATAGGTGTGGGCTGTCTGAGGGGAGGGCTGGATGATGACGGTGACCTCACAGAAGCTTTCTTCCTCGTCAGGGAAGACTCCATGAAACATCGGCTCGTGCTCAAATCCGAGGAAGCCGATGAGCATGCGCAGCTCGCGGATGAATCCGGCCTCGTCACGAAGAGTCCCGCTCATGGTATGGACCGGCATCTACAAAAGAGAGAGCTTTTGTGAAAACCTCGGAAGATGAGAGGATAAGTAATTTTTGTAAGAAGATATTAGTAAATATAAGTCCTAAGGTCTGGTCTGTTTGGCTTCCTACAGTCAAGTCGGCTCTGATACCATCTTGTCGCGCCCCGATTTAATAAATCAGGACTTTATTGAAATTCCATAGAAAATCAATAAAACAAGACGTTCATCATGCGACCGCGTACAATACGGGCAATCATTCACGGTTCATAGACTGTATTAGTACAAAAGTGAATAAAGGTGAAGAGAAACTAATAAAATAAGGGTCCTAGATGAACGCCTCCTTCCAGTCTCGCCTTGACTGGGTCGCTACTCCAGACCTGCATCCTCCTCGTAGTAGACGGGCTCTGATGTTGTAAGTCAACGGGGTGAGTACAGGGGTACTCAGCAAGCCACCGAATGCAAATATTATGCAAGGTAATAACAAGGGAGATAGTGGCTAATTTTGCGGAAGCGCGTAATTTGTAAAGCAATTAAATGTGAACAATTTATTAGTACTGAAAACGTAAACATGAGTATGCATCATCATCTTCTAACTCGAGGGGTACAGTCAGCCCCACCTCGCTCAACAGTCCTTACATGACATGAATAACTCAACCATTCACACAATAGTAAACTAACTGCGAGTAGTCACACAACCCGCCCTTTACCGTGGGCACGACTTTTCGAAAAGATTGATTTTACTCTGATCAGGGATGTACCACTGTACCCACAAGGCACGCACTCATCACTTACACCAAAGTGTAACGAGATGACCCATTTCACGGGAACTCATGCCAAAACCTTCCATATAGTCCTCCCCGACTCAACAGCACCCTCTTATGGGTTTCATATGGTGTCCCGACGCATCGGAGCCCCACCATAACCCCCCTTGAGCCTCGTCGGTACAAGTCGCCCGCAGGCTTGCCCCTTGCCCCCTCCTCTATGGTGCATCGAGCCGGAGTATTCCATACTTCCAGTTAGGACTTACCCATTAGACTTGTGGTTGGTACGGAAGTGCTTTGCAACAGATCCCGCAGACCGGTCCTTATAGTGCCCCGGGTGCGACAAACCATTTCCCGAGCTTGCACCCGGAACCCACCATACTTATAACTTAGCCAACTCCAACAGAGTCCAGAGACGAGAATAACGGGGAAATTCATATACAGATTCCAGCTATCTACGACTCATTCTTTTTATCCTATAGCAGTTGTGCCGGTACATTGGGCACTAGCTAATATTTTTATAGTAGAGTGACAAGGAGTTAAGGCTCAATAAGCATGGCTTGGGTTTGCACACAAGGACGGGGATCTAATAAATATAAGTGTAAGGCTTGATTATTGGACTAATGCAGTATTAACCTATGGGTTATAGCGATAATTTATTAAAAACATGAGCTCAAATATGATCAACTGTTTCCACAGGGGTGGTCGATGACTTGCCTTGATCAGCAAATGGGGATGGAGGAACTTCGGGGTAGAACTCCGGCTCCTCGACGAACTCGTAGTCTTCGATACGGAAAAATAAACAGTACATTCAATAAACAGATAAAAATCCACCAAATAATAAACATACATATTTGTGGGTTTTATTTTGTGTCATAGGGTCTTAATATTCTGAAATTTAGTGAAAAACAGTAAACTTACATTTTTAGGATTTTTCTTAATTTAATTTGTGAATTAATATTTTTAACCCTAAGGGGTTTTTATTCATTTATTTATTAAGAATATTTTGGGTAACAGTAACATACTGTTTTTATGGCATTAATGTGTAGAGAATAATGTGCTAAATTTAACAAAATTTGAATGGTGAAATTTGGAATTAAAATGAGCAAGTTATGAATTTTCAAAGTTTAAACTATTTTCTGGAATTTTATTTAAACTGAAAAACAGTCTCTGGTCCACGGTGAACCAGGTTCACCGTGAACCCGTGACTGTGCGCGTGGGCCGGCGGGGAGTAAGTGAGATCCAACGGCCCAGAGAGCTTGATACCCTTTCGGCTTGGATCAACGGCTGGGATTAAATCCCTCGGGGGGTTTTAATTTCCATCGCCCGATCTCGATCGAACAGCCAAAAACCAATCCGACATGGCACGTGGTGCCGAGGGTATTTTACCTTTCTTCCCCAACTCCGGCGATCCTACGGCGAGCTATTCCGGTGATGGCGAGGGTCTATTGACTTGGCTACTGGCTGAAATGGAACCAGGGGAGTGTGGGGAACACAATGGTACCGGAGATGGCGACGACGGGGCAGTGGCGACGGTCGGCGACGAGGGTAGACGGTGGAGCTCTTCGGGTTCTTGACGGCGACGGTGATCCGACGGCGCCCACGGCCAACGGAGTGGATGTCGGGGGCGACGGCTTGGACAGTGGCGGCTTGCGACGGCGGTGAGAGGTGGCCAGAGTCGAAACAGAGCCGAAGACCTAAATGAGGGCGGTGGCGCTCTGTTTACGCTCTAGCAGGGCTACGGTGGTGTGGGCTGAGCGCAGTGAGGGCGAGGGGTTCTTATAGGGGGGTCGCTAGCGTCCAAATGGAAGGGAACCGAGGGTTTCCCTTTTCTCCTCGCCGGTGAACTTTCCTAAGGCTCGAGTCCTTTCCATGTGTGGCGAAAACACGTGGCTATCGGTGGAATGAGATCCCTGGCGATCGGAGAAGGTGATCTATCGGTCAATTTGGCGAAAACGGGCACGGGGCGGCGGATTTGGAAGGCGGGGGTCGTCGGCGGGAGAGAGGGGATCCCTTTCCATCGGGGAAGATGATCCTGACAGGTGGCCCCCACCTGTCAGTGGCCGAGCGTGAAGACAACGGCGCCGACAGGCGGGCCACGGGTGTCAGGGAGCGAGAGCGAGAGAGGAGAGGCTGACAAGTGGGCCAGGCGGGGCGCGGTGGAGGAGAGAGGAGCGGGGGAGTGCGCCGACAGGCGGGCCCCACCTGTCGGTGGCACACTGCTGGATTGGGCCGGGCTCAGGGTGAATTCGGGGATTGAGGCCCAATTAGATTTATAAAGGTTTTCCGATTTAAAATAATTCCAGTAATTCATATATTTGATTAAGGGTTGAATCACTGTTGATAAAAATTTGGAAAAATTCCTAAAATTATATTTTGGCCTCTAGTTCATCTCATAAAATTTTCAAGTCCAGATTTTGAATATTTCTCCCTGTTTGGCTTTAATAGGGCTCTTTATGGCTTTTTCCTTTAATTAGAAATTCCAAAATGTATTTAATAATACTTTTCCTTTTATTTTAATCCTTTTTAATTTCTGGGGTGTTACACGCGCCTTGGGGTTGCTTGGGGTGAGGATACTGGTGCGAGTAGTGCCCTTCCTTTCGGCAGTTGAAGCAGACGACCGGCTTCCCTTGGCGATCCCTCAAGATCGGGGCCTTGGCGGCGAGCGTTGGATGAGCGGCTGGAGCTGGTGGAGCGGGGCGGGGATGCCCGGCATTGGATCCACTGGCGGCGTGAGGTGGCCTATAGGCGGGCCGAGGATGGTTGGCAGGCGCTGGTGGCGGAGGGACGAAGCGGGGCCTTTGAGAATTCGCCTGTTGATGCTTGAAGGCGATCATCTTCCTCTTCTTGAGGTCTATCTTGTTCTGCTCAGTTTATTGGATGAGCACCTTATCCACCAACCGTTGGAAGTCGGCGTAGTCGGTGGCGACGAGATAGATGGATAGCTCATCCTTAAGTCCCCGGAGGAACTTGGCCTGGCTGAGGGCGTCGGTTCGCACCTCTTCCGGCGCGTAGCGTGCCAGACGGTTGAACTCATGGAGGTACTCCATGACGGTATGGCTACCCTGCTGCAGGTCGCGGAACTCTTGCTGCTTGATCGCGATGACTCCAGCGGGAACATGGGCGCCGCGAAAAGCGATGGTGAACTCCGCCCAAGTCACCACGTGGTCCTCTAGTTGGGACTCACGGTAGTTGTCCCACCACTCCGCGGTTGGACCCTAGAGCTGATGAGTGGCGAACGCCACTCTCTCCCAATCGGTGCAGGGGAGGAGGTCCAACTTCTTCCCTATGGTACGGAGCCAATCTCCGGCCTCCAAGGGGTTGGTGGTGCTGGAGAAGATCGGAGGACGCACGCGCAAGAACTCCGAGAGTTGAGGCGCGGGTGCGAGTGCTGGTGCACGAGGGGCAGGCTCCACATTCTGCAGGCGGTCCAACTGTGTCTGTTGGTGCTGCATTTGAGTGAGAAGGGCGGTAATCAGTTGGTTCTGATTCGCCATCATCTCCGCCAAGGTGGGGTGGTTGGCGGATGGCGGCCCAGTCTGACGTTGGCCCGTTGCTTCCCAGTTGGGCACAACACTTCCGGGCAAACCGTTGCTTGCCCCTTCTCCATTGTTGGACCCGGTGTTCTGGTTGTCGGCCATCTTCTGAACATAAGAGTTTTAACCATAAGATAAAAAGATAATGAAACAAAGATTTAACAAAAATAGCCCATCGAGGCTCATATATATATCTCAATTGGTATAGAAAGTTCATTACATCCATGCTCTTATTTTATCCTACCTACAACACAAGTTGTTGTAGGTAGCATCACATACACAAAATTATTGTAGTCAAACAATGATAACTATCATCTACTCGCCATCGGAGGTGGTCTCCGTGCTCTCGGAACCACGAGGTTTCTGAGGAACGGTGGGCTCGAGAAAGTTCTCGATGATGGGGTCGGAGACGAGGGTGGGGCGCGGGGCAGGAGCATTGGAGCTAGATGGTCTGGCGGTCGAGGGGTGTGGCGGGATCCTCTTGGGGCGAGGGGCGGGCTCGCGGAAGGGCTTCTTCCTACTCGGGACGAGGGGGACCATCTCCGCAATGTCCTTCTGCAGTTGCATAATCTTGCGCTTCAGCTCGTCATTTTGTTGGATCAAGCTCTTCGTCTCCTGACGAAGGAACTCGATCGCCTCATGATGCTCCTCTGCGTCCATCACGGCCTCGGTATGGAGATCGTCCATGACCTGAAGAAGGCGTGTCTATCGGGCCATGACCAGATCACGATCGGAGTGAACTCCGATGTAGATACTACGGTGGGCATTGGGAGTGCGCTTCGACATAAGCCGAAAGGACGAGTTCTAAAGACGATCGTCATAGATCACCCTCAACTCCATGAGGGCTTGGAGTGCGACGCGTTGGCACGCGACGTCGAAGGTTGGGCCCCCAAGTGCTAGCGTGAAGAACGGCAGGTGCTCGCCGGAGCCGTGGATGGTGAGGGAGACGTCGCAGGGTCCTGCGAACTCTTACATTTACACCCCATGGAACTCGGGTTCAAAGAACCCAAGGAAGGTGACCATCATGCGGAGCTCCCTGACGAAGCCCTCGAAGTGGCGGCAGAAGTTGTGCACTTGGTAGATAGGTATCTACAAAAACAACAAGTTGAAGAAAAGTGAGGGGAGGAACAAAGTTTATTAAGTAGGTTTTCGAGAAATAGTTTTCTGCAGCTATTGGCTAGGCTGGTCCGTTTGGCTTCCTACAGTCAAGTCGGCTCTGATACCATCTTGTGACGCCTCGATTTAATGAAATCGGAACATTATTGAATTTCCAACTAAAAAAAATAATACAAGAGGTTCATCATGTGACACGTACATACGAGCAATCATCCGTGGTACGCAGACCACCATTATTACAAAAGAGTAAAATTAAAATAAATAGTAAAAAGCATGACGAACGCCTTCTTCAAGATCTTTCTTCTTGACTGGGTCGCTACTCCAGACCATCCTCGTAGTAGGTATCGTCTGAATGGTGTGTCCAACGGGTATGAGTCCAAAGAGTACTCAACAAGCCACCGCAAATGCAAGTAATAATGCAAGATAATAACAAAGGAAGGATAATGGCTAAAAGTGTGGAAAAGTACATTTTCAGTTATTGCATTTAGTGTAGTCAGATTTTATCATGCGGAATAATAAACATGAACATCAATAATACCATCTAACTCGAGGAGTACGTTTTCCCTCCTCGCACAATAGTCCTTACATGTCAAACCATCATGCACATTCATTTCAAGAGTAAACTAACTATGGGATGTCACGCAACCCTCCCTTGACCGTGGGCTCGGCTTTTCGAAAAGATTTATGACTCTGATCAGAGATCTACTACTATACCCACAAGACACGCACTCATCCCAAACACCAAGGTGTAACGAGATGACCCATACCACGGGAACTCGTGCCAAAACCTTAGCATGAAATGCTCCAAGCGATAACCACCAGCTCTAGGTTTCGCCGGCACGCCGGGCCGCAACCCAGATAACGTCGCACCCCCTTTTGCGCCACATCGGTACAAGCCACCCGCAAGTGCTGCTTGACCCATCTCCATGTGGTGACCTCGGTTTCGAACACTCCATACCTTAGTTAGGACTTACCCATTAGACTTGTGGTTAGTACGGAAGTGTATTGCAACGGATCCCATAGACCGATCCTTATAGTGCCCCGTGTGCTACCGACCAATGCCCTAGCTTGCACCCGGAACCCACCATGCATACGCTCTCAACCATAACTCTATCACCAACAGAATTCCAAAGATAAGGATAACGGGGGATCATATAGTAGAACCAAGTTACTACGACTCATTTTTAATCTTATAGCAATCGTGTCGATACATTGGACACTAGCTAATAGGACTAATCATATGGTGACAAGGAGTTTAGGCTAGATAGCATGGCTTGGGTTGCACATCAAGGTTGGGGGATCCTAAATAAATATATTGTAAGGGTTTCATTTGACTAATGCATGTATATCCTATGTGTTTTAGCGATAGTTTAATAAAGCATGGGTTCAATATGCTCAAAAGATTGGTTTGGTGACTTGCCTTGTTCAGCGAATGGGGAAGGAGGAACTTCGAGAAAATATTCCGGCTCCTCGGCGGCGTCGTAGTCTTCCCAATATAAATAAAATAGATATAACATTCAATTAAACAATCCAAAATCACACAACAAGCATATAGGTTTTGATTGGGTTAATTGAAGGAAAATGAAGTTGTTAAGTTTCTGAAATTTGTTTTATGAATATTTAAAAATGAACTATAATGAAATATTGTCCTTTATAAAAGAGATTTTAAGTGTGAACAATCTTATTTTAAGTTTTCTAACTAATTTAAAATTAGAGGTTCATAGTAAACTTAGTGATTTCATTCTATTAATAGGAAAAGAATAAAGATAAATTTTGCTGAAATTAAAATAAATAAATTTGTATTTTACCCTAAAGAGCATTTGAATACTTTATTAAATAAGCATGAAATATTCAAAGTAAACATACTGTTTTTATTGCATTAACATGTAGAGGAAAAAATTATAAATTTTCTGGAATTGAAATGATAATCTTTGGAGTTAAAATGCGCCAGATATGAATTTTACAAGTTTAAAACAGTTTTTGGAATTTAATTTAAACCAAAAACAGTCTCGGGTCCACGGTGAAACAGATCCACCGTGAACCCGCGCACTGTGCGCGTGCGCTGGATCGAGATCCACCATTGGATCGCGATCAGGCGGCCATGGGCGAGGCGGGGGAGTTAAGTTATCGTGGACGGCCAGGATTAAAACGTTGAAACGGTACGCGATGGAAGATCCAGATTAAACGTGGGTTTTAAATATTAACGAACGCACGAGATTAAAACATACCCCTTCGCTATGATCCGATGGATCTGATTAAATCGCGAGAATGATCTAATCTCCGCCGTTGCATCAGGATCGCACGGCCGAGAGCGAATCTGACACGGCACGGGTACTCGACCCGTGCCGGTCGTCTTCTCCAGCGACGGCGAGTGGGCCAGAGGCCACGGCGAGGACGGCGAGGGGTTCTAAGGGCTAAAATGGACGGAGGGGACTACGGGGATCACGAGGGTACCTTAGGCGAGGTGAGAGGTCATCGGAGCGAGGTCGGCAACAAAGGTAGACGGCGGAGTGGTTCGGGTTCCTCATCGGCAATGGCGTTCCGGCGGGGTTCGTCGTCGGCGGAGGGCTGAGAAACCATGTTGAAGAATATGGTTTTAATATTCCAGATGTGATGAGTGATTGTCAACGGAAGTAAATGGAAGGGAGGGATGAAGACCTGCCGAGTCTGAGGCGCATGTGACTCAGGTACACGGGCAGTGAGCGACCGCCGGGCAGAGGAGCTGCGGAGTCGGGCTGGCCCAATCCGGGTACATGGATAGGAGCGGTAGATGATCCACTGGTCTGTTGACTGGGTTTGACTCAGGTACACAGGCGGCGAGCGATTGCCGGCTGAGGAAGCTGCGGGGTCGGGTCAGCCCAATCTAGGTACCCGGTGCGAAGACGGTGGACGCTTTGTCAGTTTCGGCGTAAAACTGACGATCTATGTTTAATTCGTTTTTAGGATATTAATATTTAGTTTTTAAGTTTAGAATATTTTTATTCGAGTCAGTTAATTTTTCTAAGAATATTTTAGTAATTTTCGGAATTTATTTTAGAGTCCGTTTATTTTACCTAAGGGTAAAGTAGTCTTTTCATATATTAGGATTTGCCTATAAATAGGCCCCTATCCCTTTGGGATAGTTGACTGTTTTCCATTAGATCAATCTACAGTCCATTTTCGTTATTCCACCGAAAGTCGATCTCCAAGTTTGTTTTCGCCGGCGTCTCCTTTCCGCGGCGCGGCTGCAACAGGACCTATCGTTTTCTCTTCATTTTCTCCATCGCCAGCACGTCCACGCGGCAAAAGCCCCTACATAGCGCACAGGGGCTAGTATCCAGGCTGCGGCAGGCGGCGTATTTTTTCTTCACGGAGTTCTGCAGCACGTCGGCAACCTGTTGGGCACGGGATTCCACGACGCGTTGCCTGGCCAAACGTGGCCCCCCATGCTGGTTTCCTGCACGTTCTGTGCCAGAGAAAAGAGCAAGCAGCAGTTTTTTGCTTTTCACAGGTTTGAGGGCCCCACGACATGAGTGCATCTGCTGCACAGGGAAAAGCTTGTTGGTTTGCCATCGGGAAGCAGCATTGGACTTGATCCATGCGGGTCCCACGTCATGCCGGTGCACGCAGCAAGATCACGGCAGCAAAAGCTTCCGCCAACAGCACACGCGCTCAGGTCTCACGCCGCAGCTAGGCTGCAATTTGCTCTCACGGCATGGTTTTGACGTGAGGCAGTGGCCGAACAGCGGGTCCCACCGGCAGCTGGTTTCCTGCGAGCACGCGTAGATGACACAGGTTGTTCAATCTCCTATTTTTTAGTAGATCAATATTTTTAGAGATAATCATCCATTAATTAATTGGCTGAAAATCTATTTCGAAATCTCGTTTTATTTTAATCTGTTAAATTTTATTAGTTATCTCGTGTTACCTTTTTTATCCGTATAATCTGCTCATATAAAAAGGAAAGAAAAATTTATTAGTCGCGATTATATTTTTATTCTAGTTTTTACCTGCAATATTTTCGGTTTAATTCTGATTTAATTTTTAATGATACATGTTCTATTCATTTAATTAATATTTTATTTCTAGACTGAAATATAAATATCTCGTGATTCTTTTAGGTGTTTTTTTAATGTAGTATTTTATTTAGTTTATCTTTAATATCTTTTAGATTAAGATACCGATCATTTTTAGGCTAGACAATCTTAATTCCAGTAATTTGCTTTGCCAGTATTATTTGTCTGGGTCAGCTCGTTTGGGTGTTGGGTTTAAAATATAGTTTAGCAAGAAATTTTTAGGCGCCCATTCACCCCCCCTCTGGTCGCTACTTTCGGTCCTACAAGTGGTATCAGAGCGAGGTTAGTTTTTTTCTAATATCTTAACCGATTCTAAAACCTAGGTTGTGACCATGACGTCTTCTGGTAAAATCCCATCCCTAGAAGCTTTTGGCTACACTTATTCGAAGACTCGCATGCGAGCATACCTTATGAGCCAGAGCTCGGACATATGGGAGATTTGTGTTCATCCTAATTTCACCATAACGACTATTGCTGCAGATACTGCTGCTAATGTAATTACCCAGCATCAAAATAATAGTAAGGCAGTGAACATTTTATTTTCTGGTTTAGGTCCTAGTGAGTTTGAGCGTGTTAGCCATCTCACCACTGCTCGTGAGATCTGGGCTACCCTCCAGGACCACCATGAGGGGACAGCTCAGGTCAAGGCTAGACTATATCAGACCTACCGGCGTGAGTATGAAAATTTCTCACAAAAGCCGGGTGAGACTGTTGAGGCTTTGTTTGGTCGTTTTCAATCAATCATTAACAAGCTTCGTGTTAACAAGGCCGAGGGTGACCAGCTGGTCTCGGATCATGAACAGGCGCTTAAGGTACTTCATACCTTGGACCCTAAGATCTGGGAGATCAAGGTCTCTTCTATTGTTGAGAGCACATCTTATGATACCTTGACCATCGCAGAGCTTTTTAGTAAGCTCAAGGCCTCAGAGGTCGACATCCAGTTGAGATCAAATCTCACTGGTTCTGGATCAAAGACTCTGGCGCTTGCGACACCATGTGCTGATCCTAATGCCATGAGTTGTACTGCGTTTTCCTTGATGTCTATTTCCGAGGAACAACTTGATACTCTAGGAGATGATGATCTGTGCTTGTTTAACAACCGGGTGCGGCGTGTCTATGATAAGCGAATGATTAAGAGACATGGCACAAAATCCGGATGCTTTGAGTGTGGTGACCCAGGTCATTTTATCGCCGACTGTCCCAAGCAGAAGAATTACAAGAAGGGAACTGGCGACAACTCCTACAACTCTGGCAAGTACGACAACTCCACGAAGGGCAAGCCCAAGACAAGGTTCTTTCGAAAGGCTTTGAAAGATTATATGCGTGAGAACAAGAAGCGAGACGAAACCTTCTTTGCCGAGATGGAGAAAAGATACTCCAAGAGATCCTCGTCTTCCTCATCATCTTCAAGTTCAAGTGATGAAGATATCATGATCAGGAAGGGGAAGGACAGGGACAATCTGGCGGGCCTCTGTTTCATGGGCTTCAGGGATAAGCTGAAGAGTCTCTCACGTCACAGCCGAAGACCCCACAAGAGCTTCTGCTCAATGGCTCTTGGGGAGAAGAAAGAGAAGGACTCCTCCGACGACTCCGACGATGACGACGATGAGAATGCATCTTCATATGAACAAGAAGTTGTTAATTTACTAGAACATAACAGTCAGGAGTTGAAGTATAGGGAAAAACTGCTTAGAGGGGCTAAGAAGAGGATAGATGAGCTTGAGAGTGAGCTTGCCACGGCAAATGGCAAGATTAAGAGTCTGTCTTCTTCCCCTTGTTTGGGTGATAGTGGTGAGTGCCCTAACTGTGAGGTGCTGTTGTGTGACCTGACGACTCTTAAGTCCAGGTACACAGAGAGAGTAGATGAGAGAGACGCATTGGCCACTGAGCTTGAGAGCGATCAGCAGGAGCTGAAATATGCTCATGTCACTGTCGTCGCACCTTGTGTAGACTGCCCATCCCATTTAGCTAGTATAGCTGAGCTGAGAGCCAAGAGTGATGAGCAGTTGTGCGAGTTAGCTGGAGTGAGAGCTGAGATGGAGCAGACTAAGCTAGAGCTTGAGACCTTGTCAGTTCCATCCACTGTTTGTGAGAACTGTCTATCCATTAGAATGGAGTTGATCAAGCTAAAAGCTGAGAAGTCTGTCGAAGTTGATAAAGAGTGTGAGATCTGTTTGTCTCAGGTGGAGGTGTTAGCTTCTTTGAGAGAGGAGCTAGCTGATGTTCAGAACGAGAACTTTTACCTTCGTTCAATCCTGAGTTGGATCAGTGCTAAAGAGCCACAACTCGGCATGATGATCCAGCAGTTTAAGAGACATGATGGTTTTGGGGTAGGTTACACATATACCAAGGCTGATTTTGAGATCGCCATTAGCCGTGCAGTGGAGTGGAGTAAGATGACTCCCGAACAGAGATATCCCAAGACTCACTCCACTGAGTCCTTCCAGGCTAGTCAGCCCAAGGATGGTGTGTTCCAAGAACAGCCCAAGGCTCCACCTAAGAAGCAGATCTGGGTCCCAAAGCCTAAAACTCTCCACACTTCTCTTGATTCTTTACCTGGACCCTCTCACACCAAAGATGCTACACCCAACACCACCAAGCCTAAGAACCCTAAACCACAACAACATCCCAAGAAGCCTACCTATCACTGTGAGTTTTGTCAGAGAGACGGGCATCTTAAGGAGTTTTGCTTCAGGAGGAAGCAGGTTGAGCGAGCAGAGAGAGCTCGAGGTGGGCTGGAGCAGTTCTACCAGCAGGGTGGTAGACAGAGAGTCCCTCGACGTAGAGAGAGGCTAGAGGCCAGGCCACGTCGTGTAGGTGGTGGTAGAGGAGACGGTTTTTATGATCGTGCTTCGGAGGGTGGTTTCCGTTCCGGCAGAGTTCCAGATTGTTATGGATACGGTGTTGGACCTCGTGACCGTGATTTTAGGAAGAACAGAGGACCACGCTTTGATCCGCGCTTCAGTCCAGACTCATATGATTCCTTTTGCTTTCCTACATACGCGCAGATGGCTCGACACTGGTTCAACACTTTTACTAAACCTGGCATTGGACCGTTTGGTCCCACTCATGATTATTGATCGTGTTTTTGGGATTTGTGTATCCTTTTTAGGATATTTTGAGTCAGTTTTTCATTGGTATCAGTTTTACTTTCTTTTGTATTTTTTTATTGAGTCTTTTTGTGTGCGTTCATATTATGCATAATCACCAGTCACATTTTGAGCTTGCTTCTGTTATATGATTAATCTGCTTTATTTTGTCTAGCTAGTATATGCTTTTGATTACTTGTCGATGATCATGTTCTGTTTTAGTTCACATGATATATCTAATATTTGTCATATGCATAGCTTTTATGTTTTAAAATTGAAAAAATGATCACTATTGCTTCTGGTAACTAGCATGTGTAGGCTGAATGCTTTCGCTACCTTTTACATGCCTTGTAGCTAGATCCTTACTTAGATGCAGATATGCAATTTGGACATCTATATGCTTTAAATATGCAAAATGTGCTTTAAAAATGATAAAAATTCAGAAAAATGAAAAATGTATGCAATTTTATGATTATCAAAAAAGATCCAGGTGGGTTTGCTTTGTCGCATTGCATTGTTCTGGATTTCCTACCATAGCACTTTGGTATGAACTAGGACGATGTAATGTATGCCAAGACCAATGTCTTAAGCTTCTGATGGTCCAGTTCTGGCCTAGGCTTGACTTGGTCGGTTAGCATAAGGTTTGACATGCAAATAACCCCTGGCAGAAATGAAAAATATAAAGAAAAAGTCTGAATTTTTTTAAAAAAAATGACAAGTTTGCTGAAGCACTTTGATTTGGACAATGCCTATCTTGGTAGATATCAGTTAGGTTTTGCATCTCATGCTTTACTTTGCTTGTTAACTAGAAAATGTGGTGATGCTTTTGTTTTGCAAAAATCGAAAAATGCGTGCTAATGACTTTCTTAAGATATCATCTATTGCACTAATCATGTCATGTATCTTAGACAGTATATCCTTTGCTATACCTGTTAGATGGTGTAATTGCAGTTAATCATATCTAAGAAGCATGGTTTTCACACTCCACCTGCACCCCATCTGCATTCATGGCATATTTTGAGGGGGAGCTGCATTTCAGGGGGAGTTTGTGTTTATGTCTCTTTAAAAGTGCATTTAGTTTCACTTGATGAGTCCAATTGTCAACAAGGGGGAGAAATTTTGGATATATTTTTGGCTTTCTCTGGGATTTATTTCAGGAGGAGTTTATTCTTGTTGGTAATTCTGAGATTTGCACTTGTTTTTGAGGTTTTATTTTTGGTTAACCATAATGACCACATTTTTCTTGCTTTTGTTTGGCTTTTGGTCATTAGGGTTAAACTTTTATTTTCTTTCTTCTATTTTTCTTTTGTCTTTGTTTTTCTGTTTCCACATGTTTTGCAGGTTCTAGAGATGAGCTGAAAAGGGTGTTGACAATGCACTCATCAAGGGGGAGATTGAGAAACCATGTTGAAGAATATGGTTTTAATATTCCAGATGTGATGAGTGATTGTCAACGGAAGTAAATGGAAGGGAGGGATGAAGACCTGCCGAGTCTGAGGCGCATGTGACTCAGGTACACGGGCAGTGAGCGACGGCAGGGCAGAGGAGCTGCGGAGTCGGGCTGGCCCAATCCGGGTACATGGCTAGGAGCGGCAGATGATCCACTGGTCTATTGACTGGGTTTGACTCAGGTACACGGGCGGCGAGCGATTGCCGGGCTGAGGAAGCTGCGGGGTCGGGTCAGCCCAATCCGGGTACCCGGTGCGAAGACGGTGGACGCTTTGTCAGTTTCGGCGTAAAACTGACGATCTATGTTTAATTCGTTTTTAGGATATTAATATTTAGTTTTTAAGTTTAGAATATTTTTATTCGAGTCAGTTAATTTTTCTAAGAATATTTTAGTAATTTTCGGAATTTATTTTAGAGTCAGTTTATTTTACCTAAGGGTAAAGTAGTCTTTCATATATTAGGATTTGCCTATAAATAGGCCTCTATCCCTTTGGGATAGTTGACTGTTTTCCATTAGATCAATCTACAGTCCATTTTCGTTATTCCACCGAAAGTCGATCTCCAAGTTTGTTTTCGCCGGCGTCTCCTTTCCGCGGCGCGGCTGCAACAAGACCTATCGTTTTCTCTTCATTTTCTCCATCGCCAGCACGTCCACACGGCAAAAGCCCCTACCTAGCGCACAGGGGCTAGTATCCAGGCTGCGGCAGGCGGCGTATTTTTTCTTCACGGAGTTCTGCAGCACGTCGGCAACCTGTTGGGCACGGGATTCCACGACGCGTTGCCTGGCCAAACGTGGGCCCCCATGCTGGTTTCCTGCACATTCTTTGCCAGAGAAAAGAGCAAGCAGCAGTTTTTTGCTTTTCACAGGTTTGAGGGCCCCACGACATGAGTGCATCTGCTGCACAGGGAAAAGCTTGTTGGTTTGCCATCGGGAAGCAGCATTGGACTTGATCCATGCGGGTCCCACGTCACGCCGGTGCACGCAGTAAGATCACGGCAGCAAAAGCTTCCGCCAACAGCACACGCGCTCAGGTCTCACGCCGCAGCTAGGCTGCAATTTGCTCTCACGGCGTGGTTTTGACGTGAGGCAGTGGCCGAACAGTGGGTCCCACCGGCAGCTGGTTTCCTGCGAGCACGCGTAGATGACACAGGTTGTTCAATCTCCTATTTTTTAGTAGATCAATATTTTTAGAGATAATCATCCATTAATTAATTGGCTGAAAATCTATTTCGAAATCTCGTTTTATTTTAATCTGTTAAATTTTATTAGTTATCTCGTGTTACCTTTTTTATCCGTATAATCTGCTCATATAAAAAGGAAAGAAAAATTTATTAGTCACGATTATATTTTTATTCTAGTTTTTACCTGCAATATTTTCGGTTTAATTCTGATTTAATTTTTAATGATACATGTTCTAGTCATTTAATTAATATTTTATTTCTAGACTAAAATATAAATATCTCGTGATTCTTTTAGGTGTTTTTTTACTGTAGTATTTTTATTTAGTTTATCTTTAATATCTTTTAGATTAAGATACCGATCATTTTTAGGCTAGACAATCTTAATTCCAGTAATTTGCTTTGCCAATATTATTTTTCTGGGTCAGCTCGTTTGGGTGTTGGGTTTAAAATATAGTTTAGCAAGAAATTTTTAGGCACCCATTCACCCCCCCCTCTGGTCGCTACTTTCGGTCCTACAAGGGCTGGCCGAGGTTGGTGAGGTCCTGGCAGTCATGGAGGTGCGGTCACCTGGGGCAGAGGAGGTCACCGGCGATGGCGAGGAGTGACCGGAGTGCTGGTGGCAGTGTGTTGTTAAAGTGAGCGCTACAAGCATTCGGTTCGGTTCTGGTGCAATTGTGAGCGAGGGGTGGACGCAGGGCACCAGGGGGCTTAAATAGGGTCACCGGCGGGGGGAAAACGGGCGGCGTATACATGTAAAGAGGAGGGGGCTCTTCAATGGCGCCGGTGAGGCTCGGCCATGCACGCGCAGAGCGATCCCGGGATGTAATCGCGAGGATTAACGAGGGAGAAACAGTCGGTCGGGCGCGGGGGACTGATTAATGGCGCCAATTTAATGGGAGAGGGGCCGGCGAGGCGGATCCGAGGGGGAATTGATTCGGCCGGTGAGGTTTGGGGGCGATGGCGCGAGGTGAATGATGGATCCGATAGGTGGGGTCCACCGGGCTGCGGGCGCGGGCGCAACAGCGGGCGGGGCTGACGGGTGGGTTCGGGTTCGGCTGAGAGCGGAGTGGCGCCGATAGGTGGGGTCGAGGTGGCGGGCGGGCGTGCGCGTGGAGGGGGGGAGGCCACTGGCGAGTGGGGCCCGGGTGTCAGTCCGAGGGAGTGGGAAGGAATGGGCTCGGCCGGTCGGGAGAGAGAGAAGGGGGGAGGCCCGTTACTGTTTCAATTCTTTTCTGTATAAAAATAATTACATAAATTGATTTAAAATATTTGGGCTACTTCCAAGGGTGATAAAAATTTGTAAAAATTCTCAAAAATACATTTTGGTCTTGGGAACCCATACAAAATTTTCTAGCCTCTGGTTTGGTCATTTCAACTAGGTTATAATTCAAATAGGCTAAGAAGGGCATTAAAGGTATTTCCAAATTAAATAATTCCAAAAAATTACATTAAATGATATTTTTATTTCCTTGAAATTTGGGGGTGTTACACCTCCGAATCGGACCATGCAGAGCGAAGACGAAGAATGCGTACACGCGGAGGCCGAAGTCAGGGAGTCCGAAGCTATCACGATCAGGGTGGGCTCTCAGGAGGTCCTAGTCCCGAAGGCTTCATCGCTGGAATATGCCAAAGGTGAGTCCAATACTTCGGTCGGAGCCCGCGCTGAAGCTGGGTTCGATCAGCCGAGCAAGGCCGATCTGACTACCATGGTTCGTAGCGAAGGCCCCTCCGAACATAGGATGCACAAGGCTGAAGGGCGTAGTACCACTTCGGCCAGAGTTGATAGAAGCCAAACAGTAGCACCCGGCACTAGGCCGCAACCGATTTGGGCACCTCCAGGCAAGTCCAAATCATAGAAGAGACGCCTACAATGACTATGGGCACAAGAGATGTGCGAGAAGGAAGTTGAGGATGAGCGCGATGCTATCTTCGAAGAAATCCGCCCTCGGCCGTCTACAAAACAGGTATGGAGGAAGAAGCCGATGGAGATAACCAACCCGGCTCCTAGTCCGAGCGACGACGACATGCTCGACAATGACTACTCACCCTTCTCCGAGGGGCCCGCGCCTCAGGCGATGGACATCAACATCGTCATGCTACCCACCGAATTCGCCCTGCCGCGGGATGAGGCCAAGGTCGCTCAATTGAACCTCAGCCCGCACAACGCCATCTTCAAAAAGCCCGAGGACTCGGCTCACCATCTGAAGCCTCTCTACGTTAGAGGTCACATCGATGGAAAGCCGATTTCCCGAATGCTCGTCGACGGCGGTGCCATTGTTAACTTAATGCCTTACTCGTTGTTGAAGAAACTTGGCAGGGGCAAGGATGATCTGAAGAAGACTAACTTGATGCTCAATGGCTTCAACGGCGAGAGCTCCGAGGCCAAGGGCGTACTCTCCATGGAGTTGACGGTGGGCAATAAGACGTTGCCAACAGCATTTTTCGTCGTCGACGTACAAGGTAACTATAGTGTGCTGCTCGGGCGCGACTGGATTCACGCAAATTGCTGCATTCCTTCTACCCTACATCAGTTCCTAATACAGTGGGATGGCGATGAGGTGGAGGTCATTCCCGCGGATACTTCAGCCCAAGTAGCATTGGCCGATGTATTAGTTGACATCGTCCATAACAAAGTAGAGTGTTTGTCAGGTAGAGATCTTTTGGATTACGATATTGTTAGCGTATCCGGAGGACGTTTTGTACCAGTGTCTGTAAAGCCAGCTGGAGTAGCACAACTGTTTTTGTATTAATAGCCATGACTAGCGAGAGTAATCTAGATTGGCTAAAGTCTCGTGTGGAGAAATATCGGTCTAGTAAAGATGGTATTGCCGAGGCCATCAAGGACTTTAGCGAAGTAGAGAAATTAGGACAAGGTTTTGCGTCAGCCGATCCCTTGGAGGAAGTTTACATAGGTAATGGTAGCATCCCGAGGCCAAATTTTGTAAACCAACATTTACATCCTGATGAAAAGGCTGAAGTAATAAAGTTACTTCGGTCATATGTCTATTGTTTCACATGGGAGTATAGCGATATGCGAGGACTAAGCCGTGAGCTCGTGGAGCATCGGCTACCCATCAAGTCCGGATTTAGGCCTTATAAGCAGCCTCCTCGTCGCTTTAACTCGGCCATCTATGACCGAGTTAAAGAAGAAGTAGAGCGACTACTCAAGGTTGAATTTATTAGGCCATGCAGGTACGCGGAATGGGTTGCCAACATTGTGCCCGTAGAAAATAAAGGGAGCGGCAAGATACGGGTATGTATTGATTTTAGGGATCTGAACAGAGCCACTCCGAAGGACGAGTATCCAATGCCAATAGCCGACATGCTCATCAGCGATGCTTCAGGACATAAGGTGCTAAGTTTTCTTGATGGCAATGCTGGTTATAATCAAATCTTTATGGCCGAAGAGGACGTCTACAAGACTGTCTTTTGATGCCCGTGTTTTGTCGGTTTATTCGAGTGGGTCGTCATGACTTTTGGTTTGAAGACTGCTGGCGCCACGTATCAGCGCGCTATGAACTTAATCTTTCATGACTTGCTAGGGGTTATGTTAGAAGTTTACATCGATGATGTTGTAGTCAAATCGGACGCTATGGGAAACCATTTAGCCGATTTGAAGGTTGCTTTTGATAGAATGTGACAGTATGATTTGAAAATGAACCCACTAGTGTGCTTTTGGTGTGTCGGCGGGTAAGTTCTTAGGTTTCATGATTCACAAGAGAGGCCTAGAAATTGATCCTAAGAGGCTTTAGAAGATTAGAAACATTGCGGCGCCGGCATGCAAAAGGGATGTACAGAAGTTGCTAGGAAAGATGAACTATTTGCTCCGCTTTATATCCAACTTGTCCGGCAAGATTGATGCCTTTTTCCCCATACTCTGGCTAAGAAATGAAGCCGAGTTCACTTGGGGGGCAAGTCAGCAAAGCACCTTTGAGAAAATCAAGGAGTGCTTGTCATCACCGCCTGTGGTGAGAGCACCCAAAGCCGGGATTCCATTTCGGATATACATCGCTACTGAAGATAGCATGATTGGGGCCGTGCAAACCCAGGATGTGGAAGGAAAAGAGTAAATCATCACGTTCTTGAGCCGCCGCATACTGGACGCCGAAAACAGGTACACGTTTGTGGAACGTTTGTGTTTATCACTTTACTACGCATGCACCAAATTACGCCATTATCTTTTCCCCACTGCATGTGTTGTGGTTTGCCAAACCGATGTTATAAAGCACATGTTGCAGAAGCCGGTTCTAAGTGGAAGAATCGGAAAATGGGCTTACGCGTTGATCGAATATGATTTGGCCTACGAACCCCTGAGAGCTACGAAAGGCCAAATCGTAGCCAACTTTATAGTTGATCACCACAAAGATGTCAGCTGGAGTGATAATGTTGCTCTAGTTGAGGTAGTGCCATGGAAACTCTATTTTGATGGCTCCGCTTGTAAGAGTGGCCAAGGTATTGGAGTGGTTCTCATATCACCTAATGGGATGCACTTTGAAATGTCGGCCTGTCTGGAATTTCCTTCCACTAATAACCAAGTTGAATACGAAGCTTTATTGCTAGGGCTTGAATTACTAGAATCTGTAGGCGCTAGACATGTCCATGCATACGGTGATTCTTTGAGTAGTGCAACAAGTGCTAAAAATGCTCAATGCTTTAACGGCTTGCTGAATAGTTACTTGGATAAATGTCTGGACATAATTGCTGTTTTTGATGACTTCAAAATATCGCATGTGTCAAGAGAGGCCAATTCGATTGAAAATGATTTGGCTTAGCAAGCATCTGGTTACCAAGTTAGGAGAGGAAGATTTTCTGTATTGGAGAAGCTAATTCTTGTTCTCACTGCCGAAGCTAGTGACAGTGGGCAAGCACACCCTCCGGGTCAGACCCCTCCGGCCGAAGGTCACTACGTGCCGAGGTCCCTGGACCAGAGTACTTTGCCAACCAAGGGACCTGGCACGTCGGAGGCCATAGGCTGAAGCCCCCCACACGGTGAGGGTTCCCGGGAGTTCGAACCCTCCAGAGGGCTTCGGACCAGCACACTCTGAATGGCCAGCCCAGCCAGGCTTCGGCAGAAGCAGGAATGGCTCGGGGGGCACCCCGAAGTCAGTAATTTAGAAATTTATTCAGAAGGTGAGCCAGCGAGACCCTCTGAAACCTATAAGGGCGATTGGAGAATCCCAATCGTCCAGTATTTGCAAGACCTTAGCCAAAGGGTTGATCGGAAGGTTTGATGACAAGCATTCAAATTCGTGTTGATAGATGACACATTGTACCGTCGAACCATCGATGGAGTACTATTGAAGTGTTTAGACCACGAACAATCCCAGGTGGCTACGGGAGAAGTCCATGAAGGACTTTGCGACACTCATCAGTCGGCCCAGAAAATGAGTTGGACACTCAAAAGAGCAGGTTTTTATTGGCCGACTATGACTGAAGATTGTTTCAAGTACTATAGAGGGTGTGAAGCATGTCAGAAGTTTGGCAATATTCAGTTGGCTCCTGCCTCATTGCTCAATCCTATTATCAAGCCATGGCCATTTCGAGGTTGGGGTTTAGACTTCATCGGCCAGATTCACCCTCCTTCTTCAAAAGGGCATCGGTTCATGTTGATGGCGACGGATTACTTCACTAAGTGGACCAAGGTTGTGCCTCTCAAGAACATGACTCACAATGAGGTACGAGATTTTATCTTGAAGCACATCATACATAGGTTTGGCATTCCTCAAACTCTTACTACGGCTCAAGGTAGTTCATTTGTTTCTGGAGAAGTGAGGGACTTCGCCCAATATTATGGTATTAAGTTGATAAACTCTTCACCTTACTATGCTCAGTCCAATGGTCAGGCCGAGTCTAGTAATAAAACCGTGATTAAGCTCAATAAGAAGAAAATTGAAGAGTTTCCTAAAAGATGGCATGAAGTGCTTTCCGAGGCGCTATGGGCTTGTAAAATTGCAAAGCACGGTGCTACCAAAGTCAGTCCATATGAATTGGTATATGGACAAGAAGTCATTCTGCCTGTAGAGGTAGATCTTGGCTCCTTGAGAGTGTTAAAGCAAGATGGCTTATCGGTCAACGAGTATGAAACTCTTCTGAAGGATAATCTAGAGGAAGTGACCGATAAGAGACTAAGGGCTTTAGGAGCCATAGAAGTAGACAAGAAGAGAGTAGCTAAAGCCTACAATAAGAAGGTTAAACCAAAATCATTCCAAGTAGGAGATTTGGTGTGGAAGACGATTTTACCCTTAGGCACGAAGAGTCCCAAATTTAGTAAATGGTCACCTAGTTGGGAAGGTCCTTTTAAGATAGCCGAAATAGCTCCCGTCAATGCATACGTGTTGGAATCTCTGCAGGGAGAGCGGTTTTGAAGAGATTTGAATGGTAGGTACTTAAAAAGGTATTTCCCAAGTGTATGGCAAACAACATAAAGGGTGTCGAAAAGCCGATATGGATGGTATCATCTTCAGCTCGTTGTGCTTTTAGTTCACTCAGTTCGCTAAAAGGCAGGGGGCATGTGTTGATAGCAAAAAATGGCGTTAATGGCCGAGATTATCAAAATATCAATTTTGTTAATTTGGGCCAAAAATACACATGTTCGGGGTCAGGCCGAAGCCCTATAGGGTCGAAGGTCCATTGGGTTGTGGGCTCCGAAAGCCTCTGACCAGCCCACGACCTTCGGCCAGGAAGCCTTCGGAGGCCCACAACACCGAAGCTTTGGCCCGAGGAGGAGGCCTCGACGGGCCTAGCCGAAGCCCACTTCGGCAGAGATAGAGTTGGAAGCAATTCCGGTTAAGTTTTTATCTCTATCCAAGCTGAATTATAGCAGATTAGATCTGAAGTTTGGCCCCTATAAATAGAGAGGCGAGGCCAGCCTAGAAGCCCCCCAACACAAATCAAACACAAAGCCCTAGCTTTGATCGCATTCATTTACCTTTACTTTTTTGTACCTCTTCGTGGGTTTGCTTGGAAGCCCTCCATCGGCCACTTCAGAACAGTGGTAACCCTTGTTACTTCGCTTGTGAAGTATCCGTTAATCTACGTAATAGATTGTTATCGCCTTGTTACTTCGCCTGTGAAGTATCCGCTAATCTGCGTAACAGATTGCTACCTTCGCTTCTATTGCAACACTTAGCAAATTTCGGTCCTCGGGACGAATTGGTACTTCGAACCCTCTTTGTTGCAGGTTCCCACGTTTGGAGCTACTTCGTCGGAGGTGTCCGGAGCTAAGAGATCGGTTTCGGAGGTCGTCAGGACACCCTTCGGTAAGACTACAGGCTTCGACGACAGGCTTCGCCAGCACACTTCATCACAACAAGCTTCGCCACGATCGTACTCTGCTCTGGACAAAGTTACGCCCGCGCGCGGCCCTCGCGTCATTATTCTATAATTTGCCATATCGGAGACTTCATGACGAACCCCGCTATTCGGAGGTGATCGTCGCGTCCAGATCCATTCGGGGTTCATCTTCGGTCGGATCAGTCCGAATGCCGAAGGTACCCTTCGGCGAGATACTTCGCACCAGACGCTGAAGGTACACTTCGGCGACCCCTTCGCACCAGACTTCGAAGCAGACATGCTCCGACTGGTTTGCTGATTTTATTCTGTTCAATATATTTCTTTCATCTAATTGGATTATTTTGTGTGATCTGATTGCCTGGCGACTCACCCCCCTTATCATGACTAAGGGTAGTCGGAACACGACGTCGGTGTTGTGTCACGCTTAGGCTTGTTCCTAAGTATCCGCGCACTTTTAGATCATCGAACTGACCCAAGTGCGGGGGCACGTTTTCGTGTCAACACCATGATCCCTCAAATAGCAGTTAAGCCTTTCGAGAAAGGGACAGCCCAAAAGTTTACTGTGAGTTTACATTCTTTCACCCTTTGGCCCCACCTGTCATTGACATGGGTTGAATCTGCAGGGGTGAAAATATGCGCAAATCGTGTCGAATGAAGACGGAGCGGTTATAAAAGGGAAAAGCGATCAGTGGTGAAATGTTTTTATAGAGCTTTTGCGCTTCAACAATTCCACACTTTCCTCTTTCATCCTTACTCTCCGAAAATCTCAAGTGCTCCACGGATGGTAAGAACAAGTGTAAGAGTACCTACGGTGGCGGTGACCTTGGCCCAGCGGCAAGCTTGGGCTGCATCTATGGCGGCAGCAATGGCATGAACTTTAGGGGGATCCTATCACAAGGTCCACAGGAACTCCGCCCACCGTCGAAGAAACCACTGAAGCAGACCTTCATCCTCGGGCGATCGACTAGCACGGTGGAGTCCGTAGAGGAGGCGGTAAGCAGAAGACTGGGTCCGGGGATGAGGACTCAGATCCCTGGAGAAGAAGTGATACCGGCACCAAGGAGCGGAGAAGTCGTCGTCTTCGAAGCCTTCTTCGAAGCTGGACTTGGGCTCTCTTCAATAAATTTCTTAATAGAGGTATTGGAGATGTTCCATGTCACCTTACCACAGTTGTCTCCAAATGCCATAGCTAGGATGGCAGTCTTCGAGTGGGCCCTCCAAGCCGAAGGGTGTGAAGGGAGGTCTGAAGTGTTCGCGGCGACCCACGAAGCTTCGTGCCAACCCAAGCCGCACGACGGGCCCAAAGACTCCAAGCTACTGGTGGCCTTAGGGAGTGTCAATTTCCACTCCGAAAGGGGTACTTGAAGAACTTCCCAGTGAAGGCGATCAACGACTGGTGTTACTCCGGTGGTTTTATGCCGAAGTTGGTGAAGACTCCAGCCTTGTGGGGCCCCTGCAAGAGATCTGGTATAGGAGGGAAGCGGAGGTGACCTCGGACTCCAGTCCACTTTCAACGCGAATTGGGTTGCTATCTTCGGTGGCCGAGCGCATGAGGATGTGAGACTTGGCGGAGGAATTCATAGCCCTTCGAATACCTCTACTCGAGGCCGATTGGCCTGTTATTTTCCACAACACTTCGAAGGGGGAGCTTCGAGAAATTGCTTCGAACTCTCTAGGTAATAATTCGATATCTCTTGCACTTAAATTAGTTTTACAAAATATCTATAATTTTTCTTAATAGATTGATGCCTTGTTTCGGCGGCTCCATTGGCGTTTGCTCCGGAGAAAATAGCTCGGGCAGTGGAGAGGGTGCTTGGAGCCCCTACCGCGGTGGAGAAGCAATGGAGGGTGGAGCTAGTCGGGAGCTAGGAACGCTCCAACTGAGTATGGGGCGCACTCGGGATTGAAGCCCCTCCTCTTCCAAGCTTCGACACAAGCGGTCACAGTTCCTCAAAAGAGGAAAGCTGCTGCTGGGACCTCCAAGGTCATGAAGACTCCGACAAAAAAGGTGGCGTGGAAGGCTAAGCCCCTTCCCCTCTTGGTGTCTTCACCTTCGTTAGATATTCGGAGCTCTTCTTCGGAGGAGTCCGAAGGGAAGGAGACTTCGGAGGCCTGAATGGGCAGGGAGCTCGAAGCTCTACTCATGGAGGGTGGAGAGGGGGATTCTCGGACTAAAACCGAGGATACACCTCGGGTTGATGTCGAGGCGGTGCCGACGGCTGAAGAGGAGGAGGTAGTCCGAACTGAGCTCGTAGGGGTTCACAGAGCGGAGCCAGAGGGCTCCAATTCGCCCGTGACCGGAGTGGTGGTGACGGAGGTAAGGGCCTCTATGTCCGCCACTCCAATCCAAACTTTGGGGGAGGACATCGAGGAGTACCTCAGAATGTACGAGTATCTGGGGGATCCCGTAATCCTTCCTCGAAATTTAGATGGAGGTAAGCCTTCGGTCTTTACTTCTTGATTCATCATACATGAAATAATTTCATTGTATTGGGAATATCTTTTAGATGATTGACAAATACCTTATGTTTGTAGATGCTTCAGGGAGCAACATGGCTCCGACCCGCGATCTAGCCTTGATGGAGGACTTGGCTCCAGCTGAGGTCAAGGCTCTGGCAGAAGAGGTGGCTCCGACAGCGGAGGCTACTTCTGTTGGAGTTGCTTTAGCAGAGGGGGTCACTCCTACGGAGGGGTCTACTCCGGTGGAGGGTGACACTCCGATGGAAGAAGTAGCTCCGGTGCTCCAGCAATGGGGAGAGGTAAAGGCAAGTTTTGGCCTGGGCCTCTCCCTTCCTTGGTGACGACGCCGTCAAGGTTGATGAATGATCCTTCGGTGGAGGCTTCGGAGGAGGATCCCACCGAAGACGATTGGAGGGCCCTATCCTGGCTCCCGCTGTTAGCTCCGTTCTTGGAGCAGTGGACAGGGCTTCAGTCTCTCCTACAGCCCTTGGCTGAAAAGAGCTAAGAGGTTGGCGACTCTGAGCTGGTCTCCACGCTGAGCGAAGCTAGTGGATGGGAGCTAGACATTTCCCTCAAAAGGGCTACCCTCCAGGTATGTGAGGGACATAGTGTATATTTAATTTATTGTAATTACACCATACTTACTTTTCTTTTTGCAGCAATTTGTTCTTGCTAGAGCGGCAGCGACTTCCAACGATCTCAAATTTAATCAGCTCAAAAGGAAGGTTACAGCCCTCTAGAGGGCTCTTAAGGGCTCCGATGATAAGTCCCTACAATTGGAGGAAAAACTCCTCGAAGAGCAGAGGGCGAAGGACATTACCGAGGAGGCGATTTGAATGGAGTAACATGCTCAAGCTGGCCTAGCGTCTTCGAATAAGGAGCTTCAAGTGGAGCAGGTGGTGCTCAGAGCTGAATTCGACATGCTTCGAGCAACGGAGGTGACTTCTGGGGCCGAACTTGTGCAGCTCCGAGAAGTGCTTCAGCAAGCGCTGGCTCAGAAGAATTATTTGATGATGAAGACAGTCGAGCTCTCCACCATCGCCATCGACATGACAAGGAATGAGGCAAAGCATAACGAGGTGGCTGATCAGACCATGGACACCCTTCGGGGTGTTCTGGACTATTTTGGAACGGTCTGCCCCTCCTCCTCAGATGTGACGGATGAACCTCTTGGCCGTAAGCTCAAGATGATCCAGACGGCTACCAAGATGATGAAGGGCTCTGGTACTTGCTATGGAGAAATCTCTGGACAGGTAGCCGAGATCAGAGTCCTTCGTCACCTCGAAGCCGTCGGGGTGTCCATTGCTCCGGTGAAGGGTTCGACGCCTGTAGGCTTCTCTGATGAAGGCTTGTTACAACCAACGCTGGACGTCGCCTTAGCTTGGGAGGCTTTCCAGGCAACCTAGAAAGCAGATAGTGAAGCTGCGGCCAAGGCGTGGATCAACGAAGCCCGTCGGCAGAGGAAAGCACGGATGAGGCCTTCAGCTCCACCTCCGCCAACTGCTTCGCCAACAGTGGGCTATTCTTGGGAGCTTAAGGCCTTATAGGAGCCCGCAATTTCCTGTACCTCGGGGAGAGCACGGAGAGATAGCACCGATGTTTGTAGTGAAGTCCTTTCTTACATCAAAGAAGAATATAAAGTAATAATGTCTTCATCTTTGGAGTATGTAGATTGGTCAGATTCGGAGCATCAAGTTGAGGACCCGACGGAGGCTAGCTCCGAATGGCTTCTAAGTTGGGTCGAACTTCAGGAAGAGCAGAGAGTCTGGAGAGCTTTGAAGAAGGGCAATCAAACTTGAACCAAAAGGAAGGTTTTAAGAACTCCATGCTCCGAAGACTGAGCTGGTCCTGGAGGTAGCTCTAGGGGTCAGAGAGGTCTCCACTTCTACTTAGGCTTAGATACTAATTTTTCCTAATTATGATGTTTGTAATGTGATTTTATCAAGAAATATAATATGTTTGAGAAGCATCGTTTAATTGTGCCTTATTCCCCTGCCCCTCTTTGTGGGTGGTGGGCCTTATGCAATGCAATAGGGCCGGTCACGCACAACGCTCGACATATTAAAGTCGAGGCTTCGCAAATAATACTTGATAACCACGAACTCAACTTTTTCGTAGAGTTCTTTGAACTATACGTTCATATCATGATATCTTACCTAATAAAGGTAGAGTAGGCGACGCATCGAACTAATGGTTCGATGCCGGAAAATATGTCCCTATGGACTTGGTCACTTAGGACTCTTGATGGGTTTCATTTGGCCTGGGCCTTGAAACCTTATAGTGTGGTGACCTTCGACTCTTTTTCAGATGCTTCAAACCCGGAGGAACGAAATCTATTTGTTTAAAGTCCTTAGACTCTTCTACGGATGCTATCAAGCCATTGGCTCGAAACCCATAGGTGTTGGCCACCTTCGGCTCTTTTACGAATGCTTCGAACTAGTGGTTCGAACTTCGTTATTTTATAGTGTTTAGACTCTTCTACGGATGCTATCAAGTCGGTGGCTCGGAATCCATAGGTTTTGGCCACGTTCGGCTTTTTTATGAATGCTCTGAACCAATGGTTCGAATTTCATTATTTTATAGTCCTTAGACTCTTCTATGGATGCTATCAAGCTGGTGGCTCGGAATCCGTAGATTTTGGCCACCTTCGGCTCTTTTACAGAATCCCCGAACCAGTGGTTCGAAGGCCGTTTATTGGGTAGGGAATATTGAAGGGTAAGCATAATTCGAACCTCAAGATTTTATTCATTTAGAAAGGTACTTTACAATTCGTTACAAGGAGCCCATAAGTGTAATAACGTTTAAGGTGCTCGGCATGCCATGCATGCTTTAACTCTTCCTCTTCTAAAATTGCTAATTTAAAATATCTAGGGCGCCCTAAGCGTAGGATAATATATGGTCCTTCCCATTTGTTCCCTAATTTCCCTGGAGCAATTACACTTCGTGGTACCAAATGACCCGATCTAAGTTCATTAACTTTTACCTTCGGGTCATACCATGCCTTTGTCTGGTCTTGGTACTTTGTCAAATTGGCGACAGCTTGAAGCCTCGTTTCTTCGGACAAGTCAAGCGAAGTGTTCCTTTCATATTTATCTTCTGGCTCCATTATGCGGAGGGATCCACCTTTTAGCTCCGTTGGAGTCATGGCCTCGTCTCCGAATAACAACCTAAATGGGGTAAAACCTGTAGACCTAGCTTGAGTGGTCTGAATGGACCATAAAATCTTAGGAAGCCTTTGGTCCACAGTCCCTTTGCCAACCCTACAATCCTTCGATTTAAACTGTACAGAATATTTCCATTGGCCCGCTCCACGGCTCCGTTGGATTGGGGATGACGGACAGCTGCAAAGCACATTTTAATGCCTAGCCCTTCTCAAAATTCTCTAAAAGGTTCGACATCGAATTGGGTGCCATTGTCAATTGTCAATTCTCTAGGCACTCCGAACCTGCAAAAAATATTTTGCCAGAAGAATTTCTGCACATTTTTCGAAGTGATAGCAGTTAAGGGTTCGGGTTCGACCCATTTAGAAATGTATTCGATTGCTATCACCACGAACTTCAAGCTGCCCTTCGCCATTGAGAAGGGGCTGATGAGATCCATTCCCCACCGTACCATGGTCCATACCGGAGCAATGACTTGAAGGGGTGCTGGAGCAACGACATCCTTGACAGGTTCAGACCAATGATTATGCATCTGCTACAATTGTTGGCCAATAACGCCCCTGGCGAAGTGTTTTGCCTGCTAAAGCCCAAGGGGCTAAGTGGCTACCACATAAGCCTTCATGGATTTCCTGAAGTATATCTTGGTCTTCGGGTTGCGAGATGCATCGGAGTAGAGGAGAACAGACTCTGGCTTTCTATAGCACTCCATTGACAAGCTTATAATTATGAACCCTTGACTATAATCTTTGCAATTCTGGGCCTTCGAGGTGACTTGATTTGTTTTGCAAAAATTCTAATATTGGGCTCCGCTAATTAGTTATTGGTATGCAAAATACTTCTACAGAGGGTGGCTGAGGCACTGAAGGGTTGACAAGCTCTTCATAAAAATCCCCTTCTGGGACATCCAATGCTCCAGCAGCAGCCTTCATCAGGATGTCCGCAAGCTGATTATCTGCTCGAAGGATGCTTCGAACGGAAATTCCTTTGAACATTGCCTCCATTTTACAGATTTCTTCTAAGTACTTCGCAAGATGTGGATGTCGAGCTTGGAAGATTTTGTCAACATGCCCTACAATGACCTGAGAATCTATTTTGATTATAACCCGAGTGGTGCCAAGTGCGCGTGCTTTGCGGAGGCCAAGCAGGATTCCTTTGTACTCTACAATATTGTTAGTAGACTTAAAGTTGAGCCTTGCAGAGTACATTGCCTTCTACCATGAAGGCGAAATTATCACGGCTCCGGCACCAGCTCCGGATGCTTGAAATGCTCCATCGGAGTATACTATCCACACTCTTTCGCATGATTCTTCTGGAGCCCAAACTGCGGATTGAGTCCATTCTGCAACAAAGTCAGCCACAACTTGAGACTTAATGGTTGTTCTTGTGGTGAAGGAAATGCCTAAGGGGGCTAGCTCGACAGCCCATTTTCCAATTCTCCCCATGGAGTCTTTGCTCCGGAGCATTTCGCCAAGGGGATACGACGTAGGGACAATTACATTGTGTGCTAAAAAGTAATGCCTTAACTTCCGCAAAGCCATTACCAAAGCATAAGAAAATTTCTCGAGCTCGGAGTACCATGGTTTTGCTCCGGACAAGGCTTCTGAAACGAAGTATATTCGGTTCAGCACCAGTTTTTCATTGAGCTCTACTTCTCTGACAAGCACTGCGCTGACTACAGAGCCTATTTCTGCAAGATAAAGTAGGAGAGTTTCCTCTGCAAGGGGCACAGTAAGCGTTGATAAATTTCCAAGGTAGTCCTTGATTTCATCGAAGCTTTTATGGCACTCCAATGTCCAATTGAAACTTTTGGACCCTTTTAAGGCTTTGAAAATTAGGAGGCTTCGCTCCGCTGATCTAGCCAAGAATTTGCTAAGAGCTGTGAGGCATCCGGCCAGCTTCTGGACTTGCTTCAAATTTTTAGGTGGAGCCATCCTTTGTAGTGCACTTATCTGCGTCGGGCTAGCTCCGATTCCTCTGCTCGAAACTAAGTACCCTAGCAACTTTCTTGCTTGAGCTACAAAAATACATTTTTCAGGATTGAGGCGGACTCCACATGCTCGAAGGCTCTCAAAAGTTTCTGCTAAGTCTGGACTATGTTGGTGCTTCAAAGCACTCTTTATTACAATGTCATCCATATAGGCTTCGACATTTTGGCCTATCTGGTGACCTAGATCTTTAGCTATAAGACGTGAAAAAGTTTCCCCGACATTTCTCAAGCCGAAGGGCATTCGTACATAACAGAATACCCTAGAAGGGGTTATAAAGCTTGTCTTGGCTTCGTCTTCGCGTTTCAGCCAGATTTGATGGTAACCGGAGTATGCGACAAGGAAACTCAGGAGCTCACAGCCAGTCGTAGATTCAATAAGCTGATCAATGCGGGGCATGGGGTAGGGGTCTTGTGTACATGCTTTATTCAAAGATGTGAAGTCAATACACATGCGCCACTTGCCGGAGCCCTTTTTCTTGACGAAGATAGGGTTAGCCAACCACTCCGTGTGGGCCACCTTCCTAATGATTCTGGCTCTTATCAACTTTTCCACCTCTGCTTTAGTGAGGTTTGCTCTTTCGGTTTACAGCTTGCAGAGCCCCTGGCGAATAGGGTATTCTCTACCTTCTTTGACAATGATCTGCATGACTACATCACCTTCTGGGCTTGGCTTGTGGGAAGGGTTCTTCGAATGGTCTAGGGACCCTGAAGCCTTCTCCAAGTGCTCTTGTACACTGTTTACCTACGAGGATCGAGAGGTGGGCCATGGCCATATTCTGCTCTCCGGGCTGCAGCTTGATCTCCTAGGATCGTGAGGACTCCTCCTTGCGTGGGTATTTTTAGGCACAAATAATTATGGTGCACCATGACTCCAAATTGATTTAGCATCCCTCTTCTGAAGATTGCATTGTAGGCGTATGGGGCGTCGACAACATTAAAGATGACCTCTTTGACTATGGACAGGGGCCCCTCACCTAAAGCAACCTTGAGGCCTATTTGGCCGAGGGCATTGAGAGGAGGGCCTACGAAGCCTTGGAGTGGGCGAGCTGCTGGAAGTAGATGCCTTCGAAGGATGCACATTTGATCGAAGGCTTAGACGAAGAGTATGTCAACGGAGCTTCCATAATTGACCAGCACCCTTTGGACTTCCACCCATGCCACGTCAGCTGAAATGATGAGGGGGTCAGTATGGGGGAACTTCACCCCTGCGGCATCATTCGCAGAGAATGATATGGGCACATGGGACCACTCGGTCATTTCTACAGCCGAATTTGAAGTCCATATATGTCCTACTTCACGAACGTAATCCCTCCATTGACGCTTCGATATATTGCCGAGGGTCCCCTCTCCGGAGATGGGTAGGACCACTTGCTTGCCATGATCTTAAAGATCTTCTTGCTTCAGTGATGGCATAATGTTGGCCACCGGAGGTTGCATAGGGGCTTCGAGATTTCCTATACGCCGAAAAGCTTGCACGAGCTCCGGCCGTGCTGTCGGAGGGGCTCGGTCTATAGTGCTTCGACCTAAGTTTCTCCCAAGATACTAGCTCCGGAGAGTCAGTATGGACTTGTAATCCTTTGTGTTATGGCTTTTGTTTTCGCCATGAACACAACAAAAGAAAGTCTGGCTTTGGCCGGCTAATTTCCCTAGTGGTCTCGAGCCACTAGCTTTATTGCACTGAGCCTGTTGATAGTTGGAAGGCATTTTTGGAGTGGAGGGGGCAATATTCAATACTTTGGATCAAGGGTGCTTCCTTCCTCTTCTCTAATCGTGAGAACGATTATCGAAGAGGGCCTACGGAGGACTCGAAGCCCCTGGCTCTATCTTGACTTCTTGGGGGAGGGTTGGTGTGGATGAAGCAGTCCTAAGGAGACACCCTTCTTCTAATTTGGCATACTGCTCGAAGTATGCCATCAACTGTGCCACTGAAGACATCGGCTTCCGGTGAAGTTTGCTGAGGAGGACGAGATTCATTACACCTTCACGCGCCGCATCCGCAACAGACGATGTGGACAGCCCCTTGATCTAGGACTTGGTGTGGTTGAAGCGCGTGAAGTATTCCCGAAGAGTTTCTCCCGCCTGCTGTTTCACTTGAAAAAGGCTTCCAGTAGACATTGGGGCTACGAAGGTCCCCTGGAAGTTACTTACAAATTTCTTCTTTAACTTCTCTCATGACTTAATTGATCCTGGCTTTAGATACCAGAACCTACGAAGAGCTATGCCTTCTAATGCAAGGGGGAAACACTTTGCCATCGTATTTTGAACCCTCCACTAGCTTCTATTGCAAGAGCGTAAGAGCGGGAGAATTCCCCAGGTTCAGTTCCTCCGGAGTATTTATGCAGCTTCGAGGCTCGGAACCTAGGATCGAAGCGCACCTTTTGCAAGTCCGGATGCAGCGGAGATTCATCGTCGAAGAAGGCGTTCTCGGCGCTCTCTCGGACTTGGGGGGCTTCGGGATAATTATTGGGGTCGTCGTCTTGATGCGTCTATGAAGCGATAGGGTTGACTTGAGGACGAAGCCTGTCTGTGGCCTCCTGCCTCCATCTTCCCACCTCCGCTTGAAGTCAGGCCATATAAGCGGCCACGTCTTCGTGGAGGTTCTCACTTCCTCCGAAGGGATCCTCTAGGTCTTGGGAACTGACATAGTCAGTTCAGAGCACGGACGGAGCTGTCCGAGGGGCTTCGGTTGCTTGGGGGTTATTGACTACTTCAGGAGTTTGGGGGATGTCTGAAGGTCCTGCTCCGGAGGTCCGAGAGGACCTTCGGAGGGGACCGGTGGCCATACTCCGCTTGGGAGGCATGACTTACGAAGCTAAGTAGGGTCCAGAGACCGAGAGCTTTGAACGATGGAGGAAGGCAAGAAAGGCCTTCGAACTGTACTTGAAGCCCCTTGCCGAAGGGTGCGTGGAATCCTGGGACTCTGAGGCTCCCTCCACAAATGTACTTCGAAGTACATGCAGTGGCAGAGAACTAGCTTTTAGTACTAAGTTCCCCATGGATGGCACCAACTGTTGGCGCCACAGATTACGCTAACAGGTTCTATAAGACCAAGAACTGACAAACGAAGTGTTTGTGAATGCAGACTATCTCAAGCCTCTAAATAGGATAATAGCTCAGGATAGTTCGAAGTGTGTATTGAATATCTGAATATTTGATGTCGATTACAGGGCAAGAAGGGGGGTATTTATAGGTAAAAACTCTAGGGAAAAGACCTTTTTACCCCTTAATTACAACCGACATAGTGGATACTATTTCGGTATCCCTTATAGGGTTAATATGGTAAAACATGCTATAAGGATGTTGAAAAAGCAGACGTCCCATCCCTCGGGTTGTTTTCCACTCCGGAGGGGAAGCTCTTCGGAGGGTCTCTTCGGACTGGAGCCTGGATGGACCCTTTGGCTTAAAGTCTTTCAGTTCGGAGGGGGTCTTGGGCTCCGAGATTAAGACTTGTCTTCATCTTCATTGTATAATGTATTTGCTTGGAATCTTGGAGGATCATGGCAAGATCTAACTCTGACTTTATCGACTGAGATACATTACCAACAAGGATTTACACTATAAATTTGCACATATGATGACTGAACATATGTAGGAACTTGACACCAAGTTTAGAAAGGCCGTGGACAAGATAGATGGTTTCGAGCAAAATTTCAACACCAAGCTCGACACCAAGTTTAATGAGTTACTTGCGCGTCTTCCTCCACCACTTCCAGTGCAACACAGCCCACATACTTACCATTGAAATGGTATGCCTACACCCCGCCCTCAGGTACGACATGATGATTATGTGCCTAAACTCGAATTGAAAATTCAACCATTTGAGGGTATATATAATCCTGATGCATAGCTTACTTGGGAGTTGGAAACAAAACAACATTTTACATGCTTGAATTATCCCACTGAAAGGCATGTTACAACTGTTGTTTGTGAATTCACTGGTTTTGCTTCCATTTGGTGGTCTGAACATTGTAGATTGCATCGTGATAATATTCCAACTACTTGGGCTGCTTTGAAAAATATTATGTGCACTCATTGGGTCCCTTCATATTATCCGCATGCATTACTTCAAAAATTACAATGTTTAAAACAAGATAGCAGAAGTGTTGCCTCATACTATCATGATATGCATGCTTGTTTATTACGATGTGCTATAGATGAATGTGAAGAAGCTATGGAATAAAAGTTTTTATGTGGGCTTATCAAAGAAATTCAAGAAATATTTCTTCATGAAACATATAATTCTCTCTCTTAACTGTTTGAACCTGCATGTCGAGCTGAAATTCAGATTGCTATTGATTTCAAGGAAACACCAGTTGGTGTGCCTGCTAGTACTACTAACCTTGAATAGGAAAAAAAGAATAAATATGCACTTACATCATCAGAACAGGTTTTGCTAGGTAATATATGTGCTGAAATTAATCAAGGTGAGTGTACTCCTGATAAAACACAGTTGTCCACAATTCATGATATTATAGAGCCACTGTTAGTAGAATCTTTTGTTGAAATTTCTTTGTTACCAGATGATTTTCTTGACACTCCTTGTAATAAAGAAAAGTTGTGTGTTAATACTACACTTATATCTGTCCCACAACTAGTGAATGAACATGTTGATTTTTTTGTTGAACCATTAAGTGATTTTATACATGTTCACATTTCTAGTGACAAGGAAGAACAAAAATTATTTTCTTTAAATACTTGGGGTTATATTGAATTTGGTGATCTTTGTAAACTTACTGCTTTAAATGAGAAATTATTCACTAGAACTAACTTGCCATGTCTTGCTCATATAACTTTTCATGTAATTGGCAAATATAATGATAAAGGAATATACTTTGTGCATAGAGTTTACATATGTTTAGATTTGATACTGTATGTAAAGACTGAAAATAATAATCTCGAGCAAGGTAATTTAACTAATCGTATTATCTCAAGGGTCCCTTGTTTTGATTTAAATACACAGGTTTGTTTTTCAAAAAGGAGTGTGTGCTGAGCTATTCAACAACACCATAGTTTTGTCTTCTCTCATCAAGGGTAGTTCTTCACTTACAATTGAGCAACCGAATCCTAAGTTGAGTTGGTTTCCTTCTACTCTCAACGTAACAAAATAACAAATGATATTGCACAAAGATATATATTTTGCTAGGAGCTACAATGACTACAAATACAAGAATAAACCGAGGACGGTTTGCAGCCAAGAAGGAGAGAATGATGAGGATATTACGAGCTCAGATAAGACCATGCTTATGCTTTACAATAAACAACCCAAGGTGCAAACATTATATATTAGATTTACATTTTATATATTTGAACTAAGGATGCTACACCATGAGATGGCTCTATTTTTAATTATAGAAATTCTTGCATTGATCAAGCGACATGTTGAGAACACATCAAGGGCATGAAAAATCATGGAAATTGATTGGGGACAAAGTCAAGGCCATGGAAACATAATATACAATATTGGGATGTTACTTTTGTTCTAGGAGAAAGTGGAGATTAAGTTCTACACGTTTTGGACTCAGATTTAGACTACATGGACAGCAACAAATTCATATGTGCATACCTTTTACATGGCAGCTACGATTTGGGTGCTCTTGGACTTTTTGGAAATCTTGAGACGTCCTCTTTCCAACAAATCCACCTAGACTTCCAGATTCCATCCGAGGAGATCACAATCACCAAAATAATATGTGATTCCTATTTTCTAGTCAATCTGTTTGGGAAATAATTTGTAGTTTCCATATGTAATAAGTTTCCAAACATTGGGAACGCCATAGGGATATAAATAACCCTAGATACTTCAGTTCTAATTTGGGTTTTGTTTAGTTAAAAAGATCGCCATCGTTGCAACTTCGTGTACTTCGTTCATGTCCAATGACCGGAGTAAGACCGCTTACAGAACCCCAAACTTTCATCAATGCTATCTCATCTATTCGCAACATCCAGATTGCAAATCTTAGTTCTTACTGGTTCTTCGATTGCTTGCAGGAATGAGACTTTCGTGGTCAGGTTGATTGTGCTTCGGCATGGTCAATAACCTCTCGGAGTTGGTTTAGTGATTGCTAAGACGCAACGTCATCGCACGTTTGTAGTTGGATCATCAAAGTCAACTCCACCAAATCGATAGTTATCATCTCATTGAATGATCGGGACACCCTTGTGCCTATTAAGTGGGCATGAGTAGTAGTGGATGTTGAGATCTTGCATGTTGTTTCCTTTATATATGCATCAATGAAATGGCTGAAGGTAGAGCTGCAGCAAAATAATCTACGTTGATTGTGTGTTTCTGGCTCCAATGATTAGTTGTGAAGTGCAGTGAAGTGTGGTGCATGTGCTTGAGTTTTAGTGAATACACAAATTAAAGGGCAGCATGTGTGCAGTGTGTTCTTGTGTATTAGTGTTAGTTGTTTGTGCATGTGTGTTGTGAGAGAGTGAGGAGCTGAGCCAAAAATTGGTATCAGAGCCAAGCGTGTGTGTTGCAGCGATGTCTCTCGACAGTTTCGTATACACGCCGCCACCCTGTTGTAGCGGCGGTAGTGGTGGCAATAGAGTCGACGGTGGTCATGAGTCGATTGTTCAACAAGGGAAGGAAATGGGGTTGACTCTCTATTACCCCATGCTAGCGGAGAACAACTACGGGATGTGGGCGGTGAAGATGAAAATCTTCATGCACGCATAAGGTGTGTGGGTGGCAGTGGAGGGCAATGAAGCGGTCAACAACAAGAAGGACCAGATGGCTCTCGCCGCCATCATCCAAGCGGTGCCAAAGGCTATGGTGCTAGCCATCGCCGAAAAGGAGACAGCAAAGGAGGCTTGAAACACACTCAAGAAGATGCACATGGGAGAAGATCGGGTTCGGAAAGCGCATGTGCAAACTCTCAAGATGGAACTTGAGAGAATGTATATGGGGATGCAGAGACGATTGATGAGTACTCTCAAGCTCACTACAGTTGTTAACAAAATTCGTGCACTTGGTACCAAGGTGGAGGATACCACCATTGTGGAGAAGCTTCTGGATACGGTTCCCGATAAATTTCAGTAGATCGTCGGCACCATCGAGCAATGGGGTGATGTGACAAAGATATCCATGGCGGAGACAATTGGACATTTGAGGGCGTACGAGGAGACATTAAAGAGACGATGCAATGACAAGGTGGGAGATCAACAACTGCTTTATGCACAGAATGAGCCACGGCTCACGCGTGTCGAGTGGGAGGCCATCATTGCTAAGGAGAAACGCAGTGGCGAGGGCTCCAATGGCAGCGGCGACAAGAAGAAGTACCGTGGAAAATTCGACAAGTCAAAAGTGTGTTGCTATAATTGTCAAGAGTATGGGCATTTCGCTGATGAGTGTTCTGAGCCGAAGAAGGAGAAGGCTCTTCATGTCATAGCGGACACTGATGATGAACCAACGTTGATGTGATGATCAATGAGGAGATGTTCAAATAAAAAAACAAGATTAGGGGTGATTGTTAGATTAATCTAGTTGTTTTGCATTAGTGGCATATTTAGTTTTGTGCATGCGGTTAGATTATAATGTAATAGGATAAGTTAGGGTAGAATAATGCATGTTGCATGGCGTTGTGGGCAAATAAGAAGAGTAGTGAGCAGATTGACAGCCCGGAGATTAGTGTATGTAGGTGGTTACGGAGTCAATTACTTGCACGGGGAGTTAGGACGTGCAGTTTTTTTCAGCAGGTAGTGGGCATGAGTAGTAGTGGATGTTGAGGTCTTGCATGTTGTTTCCTTTATATATGCATCAATGAAATGGCTGAAGGTAGAGCTGCAGCAAAATAATCTACTTTGATTGTGTGTTTCTGGCTCCAACGATTAGTGGTGAAGGGCGGTGAAGTGTGGTGCATGTGTTTGAGTTTTAGTGAATACACAAATTAAAGTGCAGCGTGTGTGCAGTGTGTTCTTGTGTGTTAGTGTTAGTTGTTTGTGTGTTGTGAGAGAGTGAGGAGCTGAGCCAATAATCGACCCGGTGAGAGCCCCAGATATTGTAATTGAAAATGCCAGCAAGGCATCATAATTAGATGGAGCAATACCTAATTATCTGCTTATCTTCCTCTCAATACTCGAATCATCGTCCATGGAGTGGATAGCTGCAGCATCCGGTATTTCTCAGAAAGATCAAAATGCATCCTAACTAACTTGCAGTGGTTGATGCAAAAGGCATATTGATCTTTATCTGAATCTGTTGCTGCTTTACGATGTCTTTTCATAGCTGCCATTAATTAGAATGCTACTAACTTGACCCGAAATCGTAGCAGCCAATGTGGATACGGTCCAGAGTTGCAGACACCTGTCAAGATGCATAAGCTAGCAAATCCAAATACAGGCATATGAATGAAGGGAATACCCACCCTGCACATGCCGGCGAGCAAAAGCAAGCAGTGCTGACCCTATAGGTGTAGCTCAACTGTTCACCCCTTGCTCCTACTCACTACAGGTACCGAACAATTGGTTATATAGATCTAAACAAAATATAAAGGGTACCAAATATAAATAGTTAAAAATTTCACCGTAAAAGAGGAAGAGATCGACCAAGAACTCAGCCGAAAGATTTGGATGGAGACGGCGGGCTGAGGCTAGTCGTCCTTGATGTTTCTCCTCCTATGGCTAGGTTGAGGCTGAGGCAACGTTAGGTTGATGGAGGCGACGACTGCGCCTGAGCCGCCCCAAGCGTCAGAGGCGAAAGAACGGTGGTTGCATGGCGCGAGGCTGAGCTTGGGCAGGGACCAGGGATAGGAATGACCGACGGTGGCTAGCGAAGGCAGGAGGCGACCGGCGACCGGCAACTGCTGGTGGAGGCGGCGACCAGAGGCGTGGAGGAGGAATTAGGCACTGTGGGATGCAGGATTAGGCGGCGTGGGGATGGTGCGGCGGGGAAGGGAGATCGCGATCGGTCGAAGGCGGCTGGAGGTGGTGGCCGGGGGCGGGATTAGGTGCACCGCTGGCCAACAGAAAAGACCACAAGTCCATAACCGGCATGGAGGAAAAAACCAGCGGCGAAAAAGGAAAAACTGGCGATAACTTTGATAGGCGTGCGAAGAAACAGGCACCGAGATTGATGCAGAGATTGATGCAGTCGGCGGGGAATGCGTGTCCGCAGAGCGGAAGTGGGGGAGGGAGGTGGCGGGGGAGGATGCAAGCGCACTCGGAGTCATTAGCGAGGTAGGGACTAGGATGCGTGAATTGAGATGGGGCTTATTTTATTGTTATGATAATAAGAAAATTTTTAACGAATCTAACTGTCTATATGTAAAATTTATAGTTTTGCGTGATTTTTTAAAAATCTAAGAGTTTTTATGCAAAATTTGTAGCGCAGGATACAGAAACTAAAGGAATGAAATGCAAAAGTATATTTTTCTTTTTTTTATTTTTTTATTTTTCTTATTTTTTCTTTTTCTTATTTTTTTATTTTTCTTATTTTTTCTTTTTCTTATTTTTTTCTTTTTTTTCTTTTCCTTTTTTTCTTCCCGTGCTTTTCTTGCATGCATGTGGGGCAGTTGGGGCGTACGCGACGTTCTCTTTCTGCATGCATGTAGGGTGGGCGGGGCACGGACGAAATCCGCAGTTCGTCCGTGTTTTATATTAGTAGAGATTAGAACGAACGATGAGATTTAACTAAAGTGAATAAAAGGTTAGGATGTTCCAAATTATATCGTAGGGTAGAAGGGTAGATAGAAGAGCAGATACATGTAACAACTTGTATCTATGCGTTGTTTTTTATCCTCATAATTTACTAAAGGTTTATGACATGTGGTACCATGCAATGGCTTCGTTGAATGCAGTGCTCTTCCTCAGGCTATCCGGGGGTAGGGATGGATTCAATATATCGGAATTATCCGTATTCGTATTTGAATAATTATAAATATAGATATATGTATTTGTATCCAAATTAAATATGCATGATATTCGGAAACATTCGAATTCATTTTACAAATATAGATATGAAAACGGGTATACAAATTTCTACTGAATTTAGATATGAAAATGGATACATCCGTATATGTTTTATGATTTCACACAGATTAAACTTTTAAAGACTCAAGAAAAAACATGGCATCACTATATTAATAGTTTATTTATTATTTATGTAATTATTGAATACTTAAGTTAGTGAATATTAATATGTATGGTTTGTTTAATTTTTATATAATTATGAAATACTTAAGTTAGTGAGGGTTTTCTAGCAATACAAGGCAGCAAGATATTTGCAACTTTGCTTGAGCTTGAAAATTTTTCTACACCCAATATATTTTTGTAGATCCATTTGCTATTTTTAACTCATTAATTGTGTTTTTAGGATTTAAATTGAAATATGTAAAATTTAAAGTGCAAGTACCTAAAATAATGCACCAAAAATTATATAAAATCATATCCATGTTTCTTGTCCATTTTTAGTTCTTATCCACTAAATTTAAAGAAATTTTGAAAAATTTATGTTATGACACTTGATCGGTAATGTGGAGGTTAAAGGTTTTTTTATTCTAAAAAATCAAATAAAGTCTGAAAAATACGAGATTTATGATATGACGTAGATGCTATCATAAAAATTTAAAAATGTTCCAAAAAAAGTTGTCACATAGGATGTTAAGAAAATAGATTCTCTCGAGAGGAATTAGAGTTTTGAGAAGGAACAGGTTATGATTGAAAGTAAATTGATGATTAAATTTTTATTTGAGATCGAAACTTTTTTATAATCAAAATACAATATATATCATTTCATATAATATTTTTGTATTTTTCTAGATCCATTTGCTATTTTTAACTCATTAATTGTATTTCTAGGATTTAGATTGAAATATGTGAAATTTGAAATGCAAGTACCTAAAATAATGCACCAAAAATTATAAAAAATTGTATCCATGTTTTGTGTCCATTTTAGTTCTTATCCACTAAATGTAAAGAAATTTTGAAAAATCTATGTTATGACACTCGATTGGTAATATAGAGCTTAAATGTTTTTTATTTTAAAAAATCAAATAAAGTCTAGAAAATATGAGATTTATGTTACGATTTTATACGTAGATGCCATGATAAAAATTGAAAAATTTTCAAGAAAGTTGTACACAGGTATAATTCTACAAAAATCAAATAAAATACGAAAAATGATATGATATGTAGATATTATAGGTACTATCATTTTGGTTAGAAACGATGCACTATAATACTGGTCATCATTTTGGAAATTGTGTGAAACGATGAATATCCGAATGTGGATTCATTTCAAGTTAAACCATGTAAACATCTAAATGTGGATTCGTATTAAAATTATCTTTTTGTATTAGTATTTGAGAACATCTAGATTCGTATTTATATTCAAGATAAAATGTGGTAAACAGTACTATTCGGATTCATTTCCATCTGTATCTAATTCGAATCTATCCTTACCCGCACGCTGCGGCGGGCCTACCCGCACACTGCGGCACAGAAGGTATGCTACATGTGGTTCCATCTGATGGGACTTATATTAATTCTACTGTTTCATGTGAATTCCAGTAAATTCCTGCATTCCAGATAGCACTGAGACTTGATCTGGCAAGGGCTAGCCTTCTTTGCAACCCAGGATTTTCACAGGAGGCATAAAAAAATTCTCATGTTCTGGAAGTTTTACTCCGGTCCTGCCCCAGCTGACCCAGATTTCAGAAATGGCTTGTTGAAATTCAAAATTTTTGTCCCGAGATTACCAGCTTTGCCGTCTCACCATAAGTGTTGAATTATATGGTCACCATAAAACGGTCTTAGGAACGTTTTTTGTCGAGGTAAACTGTCACAGAACAGGTATGTTTTTCTTAATTCTAACAAAGGCTTCAATCGTTATGCGCTTATGCTTATGCGTCTGTCCCCGGTAACGTCTCAATTTTATGTACTCACAGATAGAGCATAAAATTCTAAAATTTCAATAATAACGACCACAAGAAATATTGAAAGGGCGAGGTATATTATTTTGAAGAAGATAACTGATTGAGTAGGTGACAACAGATAAAGAAAGGACGCATTCCATTTCCAACACAACATCGTCAGAACCAATGAAGAAAGGACAGAAACAAATAATGTACCGTTACCACATATAAAACGGAAAGCTTTTCCAAGTACGAGCGTTTATTTCTACACATTTGAGCTCTCTCGACAATCAACTGATGATAACCAATCTTACCGCCGCAATGTGTTGTTCAACACCAGATTGGGAACAATGACCAAATAACCCAAAAACAAAAACACAATACGGCAGAAGACATCATGATTCTCTCCCATGTTGTCTCCGCAGGCAAGTAAAACTCACGCACCGCAGCCACCCGACCATATTCACAGCAGTCACACCTCATCATGCGCTCTTTGCTTGCTGGGTTTATTCAAGAGATGAAATGACAGCATTAGATATTTTATTCAGTACAAGTACACAATTGAGAATTAAGAAAACCAACATTTTTGGGATGTCAATCGTCCAGTAAAACTACTTTGCATCATAAGGCATAAGCAAACTGTGGCGTTGGTTTGATAACCATATCAAGAGAGGTAATCCAAATGATTCACTTTGTCCATGCCCAGGTACATCGAGTGGTTTACTTGATAAATTATTCAATTTGAAACTATCAAAACAACTGCTTGTTCAATACCGTCAAGGGTTAAGAGGTCATGACCACATGCAGTAATGCACATCACAGCTTCGTGTTTGTTTCGTCTATAACAAATGTATTGAAACTCCTAATCGTACAGCCATATTGTTGACAGGCTGCCATCTTGTTACTTCCATTCTAAAAAAGATTAGCTGTCTGCTATGTGGTGACTGAGAAGAACATTGGCATTTGTTCTGTTCAGCAATACTCAATCTAAGGGTGGTATGTTATTTTCTTTTCTTTAAATGTCTGATGAAGCATGGGCCTTAGTAAGCAAACTGTAATAATGGGAGCAACCAACCAAGTGTTTTGTCACGGGCTGGCCTTGGCCGTAGGTTGTAGCCGTGTCTCGTCACGGTAGAAGAGAGGGAAACGGCGCCCGGCGCTAGGGAGGGCGCCGACAGGGAGAGGAAAAAGACAGCATGGGACTGGGAACTAGAGGGGAGGAAACTGGAATCTTTATTACTTCTTGCTTGTCCTCTCAGGTCTGATTACATCCTTATATATAGGGCAAACAACCTAACCACCCTAACTACTTTCCTAATGTCACCGGCAGGGATTTCGGGGGAATGAGAAGGAACTAAACTTCTTAATTGATAAGGAAACGAGGTAGTTGGTCGAGGGCCTGGACTTCTCCGTCGCGGCAGCGCTGTTGCGGCGACACGGCGAAGAGGCAGGGGATACAGATGGCAAGGCCTAAACTGATTACTCGACAACTCCCTCTAGGCATCGGTCTTGTTTATATAGGCACAAGACCGATCTAATCTAATACAACTCTAACAAACTTCCATAACTAACTTTGACTACTTGGACTCCCTAACCACTTGGACTCTTTAATTAAGTACTTGCAGATTGACTCCCTAACCACCTGGACTCTTTAATTAACCTGCACTTTAACTAATCCCGCAGCTATAGTACCGGTGGTACTGTTCACGGGCCTGGCCCACTTCCTATCCGTGACACTTCACCCCCCTTAAAAACGCAGCTCGTCCTCGAGCTGCCGAGTCATCTTCCCCGTTGTCGCCCACCACTTCGATGACGAAGATCTTGTCGGAGGCAGAAACGGTGCGGAAGAGATGCAAACGATGGCGGCGGCCACGGTAGTCGGCTGCACCACTTCATGCAGGGAAGCAGCAGCCCATGCACCAAACAACGGTGGTGTCGCGTCGTGCAGGGCAGCGGCGGCTGACAGCGGTGTCGCGTCATGCAGGGGTTTGCGGCGGGCCAGTGAGGGTTCTGGCGCCCCCCTCCCCGGTGGCGCGGCGGCAGGTCCCCTTGGCCGCCGTCACTATTGGTGGCAACTCGGTGAAGGTTCCGTCGCACTCCTCTCTGGTGGCGCGGCGGCGGCTCAGGGCTCTGCCGCCTTCCGCCCTGGCGGTGCGGTGACTGGTCTGGGCCCTACCGCCCTCCTCCCTAGCGGCGCGACGGCGGATTCGGTCCTAGGTCACCGTCCCCATCGCTGTCGACTCTTCGGTGCCTGCTTTCCTGGCTGCGAGGCAGGGGACCCTCCTGATCATCCTCCTCCACGCCGTCGGTCTGGTGAGAATTTCCGCATCTGCCATCCTGGTTGCACACCGACGTGTTCCCTGGAGCACCGGTGGTTGGAAGGGGATGGCGTCCAGGGTGCTGGACGATAATCTCCAGTGCAGATATCCTTTCCTCCAGGGACTGAATCAGCTGCAATCAGTCCTCAATTGTCTCTAGGCGCTTCATGATTAGGGACTGCTGATTGAGAAGTGCCTTCAACGCTTCTTCCACCCCGTCCCATGATCCGGTGCTGTCTGGCGAGCTCATGGCAATGGAAGTTGAACCAATATGCTCTGATACCAAGTTGTCACCGGCAGGGATTTCGGGGGAATTAGAAGAAACTAAACTTCTTAATTGATAAGGAAACGAGGTAGTTGGTCGAGGGTCTGGACCTCTCTGTCGCGGTATCCTCTATCCTCTCTTTTCTGTTTATATTTCAAATATACCGAAACCCCTATAAGACTGGATAAATATTAAGAGGACTCTTCCGCATAGATAAAAATTTATCACGGTCAACAAAGTTGTTTCTTTATTTGTATTTTCCATTTATTTAGTTAGTTTTTTCAATTTCATTAAGAAAAACTAACTAAATAAATGAAAATGGATAGAATTCCTATTTTTTATTCAAATCCAAAAACTCTCTTTTTATACATAGGTCGTCGATTCGGCAATGGATAAAAAAGGGCAGGGTGACCCTCTAGTAAATAGTTCAAACCCTTTTATCGATATGAGTGTTCTATATCAGATAAATTCTACATTAGCTATTTCCCGTTTAAAGCATTTCGGTACTAATACTAATATAGTCCACCGCGCAGCCATGGAGAAGGGCGGTAGGGCCTAGATCCGTCGCCGCATGGCCAAGAGGGAGGGCGGCAGAGCCCTAAGCCGCCGCCACGCCGCCAGGGGGGAGGAGGGAGGCAAGGCCCAGATCCGTCACCACACCACCAGGACAGAGGGCGACAGAGCCTGGGGCCACCGCCGCGGCGCCAGGGAGGGGGACGGACAGGCCGCCGTCGACCCGACAATGACGAGGACGGCGACCCGAGCCTAGACACACCGCCAAGCCGCCAAGGAAGAAGATGGTCGGGCCGCCGTCGACCCGGCAGCGACGAGGATGGCGACCTAAGCCCATATCCACCGCCGCACAGGCCAAGAAGAGGATGGCAAGGCCGTCGTCGACCTGGCAGCGACGAGGACGGCGACCCAAGCCTAGAGCCTCTTCCACGCCACCAAGGAGGGAGGCAGCCAAGGCCTCTCTGGTGGCGGTGTGGGCAGCCTCGGCAGGGCCAAGTCAGGCGACAACGGCTTAGTCGGCGACGTCAACAGTGCTGCGGAGGCCAACACTACTTTCCTGACCGCGCAAAGCACACCCTCACGAGCACGGATGGCGGCTTGGCTGACGGTTGGGGGATCAACGTGGGCTGCCTTGGCGGCACCAATAGCCCAGCTCGAGGACGAGCTGGTTTTCAAGGGGGGAAGAGATGTCATGGCCTCAGATTATGGGATGAAGGGCCTGGCCCACCTATGAATAGTACCGCCGGTACTGTAGCTGTGGGATTATTTAAAGTGTAGGTTAATTAAAGAGTCCATGTGGTTAGGGAGTCCAAGTAGTCAAAGTTAGTTATGGAAGTTTGTTAGAGTTGTATTAGATTAGATCGGTCTTGTGCCTATATAAACAAGACCGATGCCTAGAGGGAGTTGTCGAGTATTTAGTTTGGCTATTGCCTTCTTGTATCCCTGCCTCTTCGCCGCGTCGCCGCAACGGCGCCGCCGCAACGGAGAGGTCCAGGCCCTCGACCAACTACCTCGTTTCCTTATCAATTAAGAAGTTTAGTTCCTTCTAATTCCCCCGAAATCCCTGCCGGTGACAACTAACTACCTAACAAACTTATCTAATACCTTCTACCCTTGTGTGCGCCCTAGACCTAGGTTGTGTGCGCCCTGGGCCTAGGCCTCTTTGGGGCTTAGGTCTGCGCCAACTATGACATCTCTCCCCTCCTTGAGAATCAGGTCGTCCTCGAGCTGAAAATCTGAACAAAGATGTCGAAACTCTTTTGTTGGCGAAAGAATCACCCGTCCTTGAATTAATGACGGCAGTGAGGACGGAGCGGTAGGTGGTTCCCCTTGAAGTTGTATTCTGGTGTAGGCTTGTGCGCGTGGTTTCTCTGTGGCCGCTTCATCAATGCAACTCCAGACAATCAACTCACTGTTGCGATGGAAGGAGATGCACTTGTTGGTGAAGTCCCACAAAACTGGTCCCAGAGTGCATAGCCATTGCACTCCCAAGACCATATCGCAGGCGTCCAGTGGCATGACGACACAATCAGTGGGAAATATGTCACCCCCAATAGCCACTTTGACATTATTGGCGATCCTACTGCATATGACGTTGTCATCGTTGGCCATGCGGACTCGAGTGCCGACACAAGGATGGAGATGGATTCCCGTGAGAGCAGCAGCCCTCTCTAAAACAAAATTATGCGTAAAGCCTGTGTCCATAAGAGCGACAAAGTCAGCACCATTGATATGTATCGCTAACTGCATCATCTCGGAAGCATGCGGTTGTACTCCGACAATTGCATATAGAGAAATCCCGGGGGCGATCGTGGTATCTGAACCATCTATATCCTCTACTTCATCATTGCCGGTGGACGGAGCACATAACTAGAACAGCCGCTTGCATTTGTGAGTTGGGCTAAAGTTTTCATCACAGTTGTAGCATAATCCGGCCTCTCGTCGTGCCTGCATTTCCTCTGGTGTTAGGGTCCGTCGTTGGCAACGCCCTTCTCTGGAAACCAGGGTTGTATGGCCCGTTGTCGCCTCTGTTTTTGCTGCTGAATTGGCTAGAAGTTGATGTGTAGCTGGCCAAAAATTCTGTGCTCGGCTCTGGTTGTTCTTGGCCCCTGTTCTTGCCTCCTCATCTATCTTGGCGCGCAGTTCAAACACGTGAGCGAGGCTCATCGCAGTCTCCAAGGAAGCAGGTGCTTGAAGCTAAACATCGGTCTACAATGTGCCTTTCAGACCTTGTGTAAATAACTCAATCTGTTGTGCTTCCGTGAGTGCTCCCGCTCGGCTGAGAAGGGCCAAGAAGTGTTCTTGATAATCAGAGACAGAACCGGTCTTGCGTAGTGCCGCCAATTCCCCGAGTTTGTTATGCCGAAGGGGAGGTCCGAACCGTAGTTCTATCATTTCTGTGAAAAACGCTTCCACGAAGGAGTACCGTACTCGCGCTCAACGTGGGTGTACCATTGTTGTGCTGCCCCCATAAGATGGAACGTTGTGAGCCACACCTTCTCTTCTTCCATGGTTCGCTGACCACGAAAAAACTGTTCACATCGGTTGAGCCATGTAAGAGGGTCTTCTTTCCCATCATAGGTCGGAAAATCATACTTGTGGTAGCGGGGAACTCGGCCCTGTTCTTGTGAATTGTCCCCTACGGTGATGGGGCGTCCAAGAATCCCCTTTTCGCCATGATCTTTGCGGGCAGCATCCTTTTCTGCCTCCAGTCGGTCTATCTTGGCCTCTTGTGCTTGCTTCCTTGTCTCGATCGCCTCTATCTTCTGCAGCAGGTTCGATAGTTGGGCGATAATAATGGCAAGAGCATCTCCATTGCTGCCAGACATGTCCACAGGCGCAGGAAAAGGCTCTGATACCAAATTGTCACGGCCTGGCCTTGGCCGCAGGTTGTAGCCGTGTCTCGTCACGGTAGAAGAGAGGGAAATGGCGCTAGGGAGGGCGCCGACGGGGAGAGGAAAAAGACAGCACGAGACTGGGAACTAGAGGAGAGGAAACTAGAATCTTTATTACTTCTTGCTTGTCCTCTCAGGTCTGATTACATCCCTATATATAGGGCAAACAGCCTAACCACCCTAACTACTTTCCTAACTACCTAACAAACTTATCTAATACCTTCTACCCTTGTGTGCGCCCTGGACCTGGGCTGTGTGCACCCTAGACCTGGGCCTCTTTGGGGCTTGGGTCTGCGCCAACTATGACATGTTTGCACATTATGCTTTTAAATTTTTCGCTTGTTTTTTAGAAATTTAGTGCCATCAAATCTGTGCAATTGCAACTATATTCCAGTTAAAAAGAAAATCATATCGGTGTTGTTTATGCATAAACTCACATGTCAGAGAATAGGAGATACTATAATTTCCAAGTATTAATTATTGGTAAGCTTACCCTTTTCTCCTCTTCAATCTTAGCCTTGATGTATGAGTAGATGGCAACACCAGCTATGGCAATGACGGTACCAATTCCAGTCTGAGTGGTAATTCTGTTGCCTGTGTTCAACATATGATTTAGCAATTGTTAAGTTAGGCCTAAACACATCGTATAGAAAATGAAAAAGGGAACAAAATCTGCAGTTTTCATTTCATAGATGACGGGGAGACTTTTTACATACCAAAAATAATGATTGAGAATCCAATGACGAAAACCCTTTTCAACACATTGCCGACGGCATGTGTCAGAGGGGCCACCCGCTCCAGAGTGTTTGTGGCAACCTGACATGATGTGACTGCATTAGTAATGTTCTAGCCTATAGTAGATGAAAGGTAGCCTACAAAACAATTGGACAAGCCTGTTTGAATAAGGGTGAAACTCTGGTGTAGTTATTCTGCAGCTAGTACTATAACATGAGTTGGCTAAATGGACAAATAGAGAGTCAAAAATGGAGAGGCTTTTGGAGATGCTCTCACCAGGAAAGAAAGCTAAAATGCTACATGCATGCATCAATCATTGCTTCAAGAGCATCTGTATTCTGTACAGTTTGCATGGCATGACAAGTGGTTACCTGGTTATAGAGGTGGTAGAACAGCCCCACGAAGAAAAGGTCAGATACGAACTTTGTTAGACCTACTTTTGCAATTGCATCTTTAAAACCATACTGCAACAGTTGAGGTCCCTCAATCTGCAAATTGATCATGGAGAAAAGGTACATCAACATTAAGCATAATTCACAAAAAATACTTGGACTAAATTTATCACACTTACTATCACTGCAGGTGGAATGCACACAATGAGAGCAATTATTGAGATATAAGCATACACATTGGTGCTATCCATGTCAGTCTGCAACAACAGAAAGGTAGGGAACAAGAGTCAATGCAAATATCCATGGAGGAGTTATATGACAAGTCAAGAGATTATCACGAAAGAGGCACAGACCATAGCTTTCTTGGAATAAATGCTCCGGTAAGTGAACGAGATGTTAGAAATCATAGCATTGATGAAGCCGATCCAGTTAAATGATAGTTCAGTCAGAGATGCCATCGAAACACCTGGTAATCTTAATGTAGTTAAATAGGTTGAACAAGAAAAGGTACAAAACCATGTGGTACTGAAGAATTAAAAGAATCTTCAAGTACTCAGTAGCACAAAATCAATCTAATTAAATATATGAAAGCATAACAAAAGGAGAACTGAACATCAGCAAACTTGATATGATCAAGATATTCTTTTTTTTAATCATGATATATCATAGCTTGCCTTGATGTACAGCTTTACTACCAAATACAATGTGAAGGCTTAATTAAGAAATTACCAATCACAACAGGGGCAAGAGATAACCAAAGAGGCAAGGGAACTTGCTGTCCAAGGATAAACTGGGTAGCAGCTGCATTGAAGAAAGGCTCCAGAGCTGCATCGTAATTGTGCAACACAGAAACATCAGCATATAGAACAAAACAGGGACAAAATTCCAGAATGAAATCTGCACATGAAAAAAGCACCTTTAATGGTGTGGGCAAATGAGACTGCAACAGCAGCAAATGACACGTTGCTAGTGACATGACCAAGAGCATGGCACAGCGCCACTGGAAAGAGCAGCTTTAAGAGTGTCGAGTTGATAGGCTACAAAAAACAATAATTTTTTGGGGGCATCAATTTGTTGCTAATTTCCACAGGAGATGCATTGTCTTGGATGAGTAGCAACTGATGATTCAGGAGAAATTATTCAAGTATTTTTTTTGTGAAGGAAAGATGAAGGGTGAAGCTCAATCTTAGTTTCAATTTTAAAGTTGACTGAGGAGCAATTTAGCTGCTGTATGATTTGTCAAGGAAATAACATCACAGTGGTAGGGGCTACAAATTACCGCACGCTTTGGGAGACCAACGGTCCAGCTCAGGAGGCAGTAAATGACACCCACAAACAGATGGACCACTGACACAAAGCTGCAGCAAGCAGTACAAACTTTCGTACTTAGTATTAACCCAGCTACAAAATGGAAGGCCAGATCATGCAGAATGATGAGTTGATGATGTTCCGTGTTTCAGTTGCAAGGGAAGGATGGCAAACATACTATGGATAGGGGAAATAGTTGTATATCTTCTTGTTGAGGATGTTGAATATAACGTTCAAGAAGTACCTGCAAGATCACTTACACAAAACCGCAACCATTAGACAACCGAAGAATCACTGCGAAATCACTTCGATTCAACATGCAATGCAGAGATTGTTGCGGGCTTGAAGCAGAAAAACATACCACGTGAAGAAGAAGAAACCAGTAACCACGGCAGGGTATTTCTCCAGTAACCCCGCTGGCTTCGCTTCCCTGATAGAATAAAATAAGAAAAAATAGTAAAAAGCGATGAGCTTATGTCACACTCCAGCAACACATGTACATCGAGTGAGCCCCATCGATCAGTGATCGAAGTGCGGATGTGTGTGGGACCGGTGTTTAGGATTCCAGTTAGAACCGAACCTCTGCGCCGCAAAATTTCAAAAACAGAAAACGAAAGCGAAGTGCTACAAGCAACTGCGAGCCCGAGCGATACGGCCGCGGAGCCGGATGAGCAGCAGCGCCAATAGGGCGTTATTTTTTTCACCCGGAGCGTGGTGGGGGTAGTGCGATGAGATCGTCACTTAAACAAATGTTCGAGAAGATATTCCAGTTCTAGAAACTTCCAGAGCGTACGTAGAGCTAGCGAAACTCGGCACACTCACCCGGGGGAGGCGGCGGTGGCGGCGGGCGGACGGAGCGTCTGCCTCCTAGCATCCTGCCACGGTACCAGGCCAGCTGGGAGGAGCAGTGCGGGGCGGAGCTGCCTTCCCCAAACGAGCTGGCCTCCATCGGGGAAGACGACACCGGCGGCTCTGCACCTGGCGGACGGCAAGGGCGAGGCGACCGCGGGTGCCGCCACGGTGCGGCGGAGGCGGAGGAGTCCGGCCACGCCGGCGGCGCCTGCGCCGCCGGAGAGCGTCCCGAGCTCTGGCATTGCCACCTTGTTTCTTGGAGGCTCGCGAGCGCGCGTGTACTGGTGGGGGTGGGTGGGTGGGTGGGGTGGGGTGGGGTGGGGTGGGGGGGGTTGTCCTGAGAAAGGAGGACGTGGATTGATTGCGGATAACTTGTGGGTGGAAGGCGCGCGGCGGGGGAAGGATTTGGGTGGCGGAGGAGAGCCCGGGGCGGATAGAATGGACCTCGCCGCGAGAGTGCGGGGAGAGGTGGAGATGGGAGGTACGGGAGAACGTCGCCGTCCAAACGAGATGGTGGGGCAGTACGTACCAGGCTTCTTCAGGAAGAGTGAAAGTGTTCTTCGCATTCGATCGAGATTGGACAGCTATGGAGCGCGATTATCCTCTACAATCGCTCCCAAACATAGATGAGCTGGTTCCATCGCGTCAGGCTTGATTCTGGAAAACATGAGAGTTTGGGGGCTCTTGAATGATGTTTTAGAGAAAATTGAATATTCCATGTCTCTAATTTTTCGCCACCTTCAACATTAATATTGATTTTTTGTCATTCTGTTAGTGTGTTTTTTGTCACACTTTGACACACGCGTGGTCTGAAAGATCTGTTTAATTTCAGTGTAGGTCCTACGTTCTAAAAAAAGATTCAAGACGTGCTAATCAGTTTGATCTGGCAACTGATAAGGAAACATGATGGATAACATTAGTAGCATAGTCGATCGATAACGAGACAATGACTATGGCAATGATAGTGAAATCGTGGAATATCATGTCAATCGGTCATAGGGTCGATGACTATGGCCGAACCAATCGGGCGAGCATGCCATCAGCCGATGAGATAAATAATTTACGCATGTGGGTCGATGAGCGCTTCCCGATGGTGGGTATGATATGATGTTAAATTGAAGATAACCTGTCGGCTTTTACTCTGACAGAAATAAATAAAATGTGTCAGATAACATGTCTATAACAGGAAAATCATCATAATAACTAGATCGGACCCAACCAAGATAGTAGCTAGTCACGATAATCTTAATAATATGTCAAAGTATTAGGCATGCTTTATTTAGATGAATGGTATACAACATGAAAGAGATACAATAGCAAAAGATGTCGGACCTAACCGATGAAGCCTCAAACTATCACACCTAGATCACATCAATCTAAGAGATCAATCTGATGCAACCTTAGACTTAGCTAATACACCAAGGACAAACTAGCGACCGTACTGTTTCGACGTTCACCTCAAGAGATCAAACTGATGCAGCCGTGAGGATATTGACCTAGTCGATACGATCATCGAGGGTGGCGAGACTCACCTCTTCGCTGGAGATCGAAACGATGCAGCTCAGCTCCGAGTGTCGAATCCCACCGGGATTAACCTTGAAAGACAATGGTGGCGATGTGCCGAGTAGTTGTTTTACAGAGATGTATGTTTTTAAACTAACTAGGGGTACATATTTATAGTCCGAAGACTTGCCGTCCAAGCACACTCTATCCTAACCGATTATGGATAATCCTTATCTTCTTTTTATCTTTATCTCCATCGGCTCTTCTACGCCTGGTCATCTTGTAACAGCATGGACGAGCTTCCTTGACCATCTTTGATCGGATTCTCTTTGCCTTTTGTTGACTGTGTGGCATCTCTAATGGGTCTGGGCTTTACCAAATCTTGGCATCAACACATGCCACCAGTTTCGGAGCATTAATTGGATGCTGATGCTTCGAAATTAACAACAATCATTATCCTTGTCGCCACGTCTTTTCAAACGTCTATCCGCACAGTCTTTTTATTTTGATTTCTAGCTGAAACCCTTCATATTCTAGTATCTCTATAACTTTTCTCAGGATTTCGGCTTCATAATTTTCTCTTATCTTCCCACTTCTTCATCTTCGACCATTCACGAATGCGTTGGATGTTGCCTGGTCCGATGTATCTACGTCTATTCATGGCGACATCGGACTAGGCTTTCGAGAAACCAAGGGGTGGTTTCGTAGTTTGTGATGAGTGATTGACAAATTTTATCCTCTGATTCGAAGGGGTCCCTCCGAAGGGGTTTGGAGGTTGTTTCACCGAAGGGTTCGGTGGGTCTATTTTGTTGCGGCTGTTGTAGTGGAGTGTGCCTGTCGGAGGGGTCTGACAGTACACAATGACTGGGTCGTACCGAAGGTCTCGGTATTTTGGGCGGTACACCGGAGTGTGTGCCGAAGGTTGTTTACCCGGAGAGGTCTCCGGGGTACTGGATACACTTGTCTGTTTGTCTGTGGTGCGTAGGTGACTTTGGAGGCGACGAACGGTTCGCAGCAAGTGAACCTGGATCAAGCGGGAGGCTTGATGCCAGGCGAGCGAGGAGCTCCGTCATGAAGGCTGTGAAGGGGTCGAGGTGCGCCAGACGAAGGCAAAGAGTGCGGAGCATGGCTCCGAGTGAAGGTACCCCGAGACGAAGTCCTCGGAGGCAAGGCACTTCGAAGGGTACTCCGAATGGAGTGACTTCGGAGTATGGTGGACAAAGTCCTCAGCATTGAGGCAAGGTGTTCGAAGTGTGCTCCGGAGGGAGGCACTCGAAGGTATACCCGACGAAGGTCTCAGAAGTCGAGGTGCATCGAAGGCATGGTCCGGGTGAGGTTCATCGAGGAGTGTGCTCGGGGAGAGACACTGCGACGAAGTGCTCATGGAATGCTTTATGCGGAGGCCTTGGACGAAGGAGGGACTTCGAAGGGTGGTACTCCGAAGGTGGGGCTTCAGAGTGTGGCTGACTTGAGGTACTTCGGCCAGGCATGGCTTCGGTACACAGGCTAACGGAGTTCGAGCTGGGAGAAGCTGCGAAGCCGTGGTGGTCCACTCCGGAGGTGTTGGTGCGAAGGCCCAAGGGATTTGACGGCTTCGGCTCAAAACCGTCACTGTATCGAAGGCTGACTTCGGTGAAGCGAAGGCCGTTAGGCTCAAGGCTTCTCACCGAAGCTACCACACCCCTCGCGTGTGAAGGGGGCTTCAGAAGGCTCCAAAACTGCAAAGACTAACCGTGTCTGCTCTACAAAAGCTGATGCTGTCTCCTCTGCGAAGCTGACAAAAGAAGCCTCCAAATAAAGTAGACTACCAGTTGTACCCCCTTGTTCTGATGAGACAAAACCAGTGTAAACCCTAGGGGTAAAGTAGTCTATTTACAGGGCTGAATAGTGCCTATAAATAGTGGAGGCTAGCTAGGTCACATCAACACTTTGAGCAGCCATTTTTGAGCTGCTGTGCTAGCCGCCACACTCGTGTATTCAGTCTGTGAGTTCATTTTGTGTTCCCTGTTCAAGCAATGAAACTTTGATTTTGTTTTCATTTATTGTTTGAACTTGTATGCCTACTTTACATTGCATGTTTTGATTTCTCTGTGCACCATCTTCTTCTGGGTTAAGTGTGTGCTCTGGATCTTTTCTAGAGAAGTGTGTGAGAGGTATGTTCGTGTGAAGTGTGTGTTTTTCAGTGTCTATTTGCTCTGTGTAAACTGGAGGCAAGATCTCTCTGATTACTAGCGAAGCACTATCGGGGTTAAATCGAAGCTCGTTTTCTTCCCTTGTCGAAGCCCTCGGCGAAGTGTGTTCATTGTGCGTTTAGACCTTTGAAGTACGAAGCCTAGCACCAGTTGCTATCACTGAGTATTTGGTCAAAGTCCTTAAAGGGAAGTCTGCTCTTGTGAAGGGTGAAGTGTGAAGCCTGCTCGAAGACACCCAGTGTGCGGAGCCTGCACTGACTTATCAGAGTTGAGTTTTTGGTGTTGTGGGTGGAGCGAAGTCTTCTTGGCTTCGAACTTTTGCTCCTTATGAAGCCTGTTTTTAGAGTTGTAAAATACCTCCAAACCAGAACTTCGAAGAGTGTGTTCGAAGCCTGTTCCGTAGAAGACAGAATTAAAACAGAAGGCTATTTTTAGTCTGAAATTTTAAAAGCTCTCATTCACCCCCTCTGGTCGCCATTTCCGGTCCAATAGCTTCATTCCACACAGTTTTGGTATTGGCGTTCTTTAAGCCAAAGATTCAATTCCTATAATCTTAGGCCTGTAAAGATCTCGACATTTTTGAAAACCGTACTAATGATTACCTTTTGCCGAACGTTGCGGGTGGTCCCACCAAATCCGGTGGAATCGGCTTGACCTAGCTGCCGAGTTGTTACTTCTTGCTTTATAAGTACCTCGGTCACTCCGCCCTTCTTCACGCTTTCTGCTCACTGCTTCTGTATTTTCCCCTTGAGTTCCCTGCCGTTTCCTTACGACCACCGCTAATGGAGAGGGGTGCCCAATCTTCCATCAGGCGGGGGATAAACAACGATTTGTGGAGAACTCGACGTTGATGATCCGACTTCCGATCCATGAGATCGGCTCTTGCAATCACTACACCACTACTCCGTTGGTTATAAACCAAGCACAACCTGATTGACCTCGCCAAGAAGGCTAATCCTTGCCTGCGAATCGAAGAACACAAGCAAGAACGTAGAAAACGCAATCGAATTAAAATTCTATTGGAATCTGCGAGTTGTGGTTCAATTACAAATACGGTGAAGTGGCGGCTATCAAAGCAACATGTAAACTAAACCCAAAAACCCTAGATGGCTGTAGAAACACCTTATATAGTAGTTTGGGACGCACCCCTAATGGGCTCAACTGGATACACGACCTAAAGGCCCAATAACACAGAAAACAGTATGCTGACAAATTCTGGACTCTATTTTGTTTTAACGATTCCTGTTGATCTAAACATAATTTTGAGATGAAACCGGTGGCATTGGAAAGGTTCCGAAGTTATCTTTCGGGAACATCAAAAACGGAGTATGTATGTGGCATGGGCGATTATTTTAGTCCACGCTGCTCCTGGAATCCAAGTTGGACACAAATTGTAGTTGGACTAGACTTTCAAATTGGCTTGGACGTCCTTCCTGGTTATTCTCCAACTCTTTATTTATCTCCAAGTGATTTTCATCATCTTCGTGGTTCCGAATAATAATAATAATGTTAGGTAGTAATTTATTCCCAAGATAATATACTAAGATATTTAGAAACGAGTTGACCTAGAGATTTAATTGTCGTGTTCGAACTCGAATAATTGGATCTTGGTATTCATGTATGGTTGTATTATTGGTAGAGATGTCCTCATCATCCTCCCCTTCTTGATTTGGAGTCGTCCTCGACTCAACGTCTATTGGTCCCCAATCAACTTCCATGATAATACAAGAGTTCCATATACATGCATCTCTTCTATTGATCCAAGAAAGTATTTCTGAAATTAAAAATAAACGCATCTCATAGTGTAGCATTTGAGGTTCAAATATATAAAAAATTAAATCTAACATAGAAAGTGTTGGACCGAAAACGGCGACCAGAGGGGGGGTGAATGGGAGCTTTTAAAATTTCGGGCTAGAAACTAGCCTTCGGTTTCAGTTCTGTCTTCTGCGGAACAGGCTTCGAACACTACCTTCGAAGGTCTGGTTCGGAGGTACTTCGACACCTTCGAACACAGGCTTCGGAGGAGCAAAAGTTCGAAGCCAATAAGACTTCGCTCCACTTACTACCCTTGAAAATCTACTCTGCTAAGTCAGTGCAGGCTTCGCACACAGGGTGCTTCGAGCAGGCTTCGCACTTCACCCTTCGCAAGAGTGGACACCCCTCTGAGGACTTCGACCTAGTACGTGGCAGCAGCAACTGGTGCTGGGCTTCGTACACGAAGGTCTACACGCACACAACCAGACTACACTAAGGGCTTCGACACAAGAAGCAAAACGGGCCTCGGTCAGGGCTACGCTAGCAAGCAGCGAGGTCTCGCCTCCTGTTACACAGAGCGAACGCACACTGACAAAACAAACTTCGCACAAAAACAACCTTCGCCTCAATAGGCTTCGGTGCACTACAACAGGCGAGGTATGTAACGCGAGCTCAAGCAAAAAGCACAGGAAGAAGGGCTTCGCCGCTTGAACAAGGAACACAAATAGATTGAACTCTGGATGAAATACAACGAAGTGTGTGGCTACAGGATCTCAACAGTAAATGCTCAAAGTGTTAAATGTTACCTACCGAGCCCCCATATTTATAGCCCACAGTTCACACAAAGGAAATGACTACTTTACCCCTAGGGTTTACAAAGGATTTGACTCTACAGAACTAAGGGGTACAAAAGGTAGTCCACCTTTATTCTGGAGGCTTCTCTGTCAGCTTTGCAGAGGGGACAGTGTCAGCCTTTTACAGAACAGACAGTGTCAGCCTTTGCAGTCGTTGACCTTCTAGGAATCCTCCCTTCGCACGCGAGGGTGCGGTAGCTTCGGCGAGAAGCCTTGAGCCTGTTGGCCTTCGCTTCACCGAAGTCAGCCTCCGATACAGTGACGGTTTTGAGCCGAAGCCGTCAAAGCCCTTGGGCCTTCGCACCAACACCTCCGGAGTGGACCACCACGGTTTCGCAGCTACTCCCAGCTCGAACTCCGTCAGTCCGTGTACCGAAGCCATGCAGGCCGAAGCACCACAAGTCATCCTCACTCCGAAGCTAGCCTCGCTCCGAAGCCTTTCACCCTCCGAAGCCCCACCTTCGGAGTACCACCCTTCGAAGTCCCTCCTTCGTCCAAGGCCTCCGCATGAAGCATTCCATGAGCACTTCGTCGTAGTGTCTCTCCCCGAGCACACTCCTCGACGAGCCTCACCCGGACCATGCCTTCGATGCGCCTCGACTTCTGAGACCTTCGTTGGGTACCTTCGAGTGTCTCCCTCCGGAGCACACTTCGAACCTTTGCCTCCGCAGAGGACTTGATCCAACCAACTCCGAAATCACTCCATCCGGAGTACCTTCGAAGTACCTCAACTCTGAGGACTTTTTCTCGGAGTACCTTCAGTCGGAGCCACACTCCGCACTCTCTGCCTTCACCTAGCACGCCTCGACCCGAGGACCGACCCGGACCACCTTCGTAGCCACCGTGACGGAGCTCCCCGCTCCCCTGGCATCAAACCTCCCGCTTGACCCAGGTTCACCTGCTGCGAACCTTGTCCGTCGCCTCCGAAGTCCCCGCGCACCACAGACAAACAGACAAGTGTATCCAGTACTCCGGAGACCTCTCCGGGTTAGCAACCTCCGGTACACACTCCGGTGTACCGCCCAAAGTACCGAAGCCCCTTCGGTACAAACCCAATCATTGCGTACTGTCGGACCCCACCGACAGGCACACTCCGCTGCACAGCTGCAGCAAGCAAACACTCTGAACACACTTCGGAGGTCCAACCTCCGAACACCCTTCGGACAGAGGGTAAAAAGCCTGTCAATCACTCATCACAAAACACCGAAACCAACCCTTGGTTTCTCAATCTCCCCCTTGATGAGTGCATTGACAACCAAATCCAAGTTCAAGAAAATTTAAAATTTTCAGCACACAAGTGACCATAAAAACTCAGAAAAGAGCCAAATCATGTCACTTGATAAAAGAATTTTCCTCCCCCTTTCTCACAAGAGTGAAAAACCCCTTTGGCAATAAAAACTCCCCCTGAGTTAAATTGTCCCCCCTTTGGCAGCAAAGAGCCTTTATGTCAAAATTTTCTCCCCCTTTGGAAATTATGCCCCCTTGCGGCAGAGAACGTAGCAAGTCTCTTCGGAATTTCTCCCCCTTTGGCAATGCAAGCATCAAGGAGCATGAAAAAGATGCAAAGCTTTGAAATGAGCAGAATTGCAAAGACATATAAAGCAAAAATATGCCAACAGTAACACCAATGATCATGGGCTCAACTCATATTAATTTTCTCTAAAAGCATGATGAAGCATGTGATTTGATCATTTTTAAAGAAAAGCATCACCACTTAGTCAAGGAAACTAGACAAGTAAGAGCAAGGACTGCGCAAAGCTAGTCAATTTCTACTCTAGACAGACAAGTCCAGTTCAAATGGAGCTTGAAAAGCAAACTTGATAATCAATGAATTTTGTTGTTCTTTTCTTTGTGCCAGGGGTTATTTGTTTGTCCACCTTATACTTTCCAATCCGGCCAAGCCTAGGCATGAAAGCCATAAGAAGCTTAAGGCATAGATTTTGGCAAACACTACGCTATTCCAGTTCAGACCAATGTGCAATGGTAAGCAGTCTAGAATAGGGTAGTGCGACAAACAAACCCACCTGGATCTTTTAACTTAAAGCATGCAAATCATGGAATTTTGATTTTAACCAAGTGAACCAATTGTTTGGTACTTTATGAATATCCATGAAAATTGAGAACAATTTTTCAAGTTGCAATTTTATCATCCAAAGAAATGTGTCTTGCTATCAAGCAGATAAAAGATACCAAGGGAAACATGCTAGATTCAAGACTAAGTAGTGAGCACGATTTTGATTTTGAAAATAAAACACCATGCACATGAATGTTCCAGATGAATTAACAGGAGCTGAGATGACACGATTTCATGAATTATAAGCAGGCATATAAGCGCAAAATATGTAAATGCAATTTAGCACACAATTAGCAAAGGCATATCCATCTAAAACCGCTCCCCCTCACAAAATGCCGTAAGGATGACAAATGCCAAGTTCCCCACGCAAGTAAGCAAATCGAGAAGCATCAAGGGGTTTTGTAAAAATGTCGGCGAGCTGGTGTTGGGTATCAACATATTGAAGTTCAATATCACCCTTCTCATTGTGATCTCTGAGAAAATGATATCTCACATCAATGTGTTTGGTTCTGGAATGCTGAACCGGGTTGTTTGCAATACAAATAGCACTAGTGTTATCACAGAAAAGTGGAACACTCTTATAATCTAACCCGAAATCCCGCAAAGTGGAAACCATCCACAAAATCTGAGAGCAACAGCTAGCTGCAGCAACATATTCGGCCTCAGCCGTCGATTGTGCAACACTAGACTGTTTGCGGGAGGACCAGCAAACCAGTGAAGTACCCAAAAAATGACAAGTACCAGAGGTACTCTTCCTATCAATTCTACACCCAGCAAAGTCCGCATCGGAATAACCTCGAAGACATAAAGATGAAGACACTGAATACCATATGCCAAATTCAAGGGTGTGTTTGAGATACCTTAGGATGCGCTTTACCGCTTGGCGGTGCGAAGCTCGTGGTGAAGCCTGAAAACGAGCGCACAGACACACTGCGAAGTGTATGTCCGGCCTCGTAGCAGTCAAGTAGAGGAGGGAGCCGATCATGCTTCGGAACTCCTTCTGATCTACGGCTTCTCCATCTTCGTCAGGGTCCAATGCTACGGATGCAGCCATTGGAGTGGCGAGGGGCTTCGCATCGGACATGTCAAACCTTTTGAGCAGGTCCTTGGTGTACTTCGTCTGGTGGACGAATGTACCTTGTTTGCTTTGCTTGATTTGCAAACCAAGGAAAAAGGTGAGTTCACCCATCATCGACATTTCAAATTCCCTGCTCATGGTATCTGCAAACTTGGCAACTAAAGCATGAGAAGAGCCACCAAAGATGATATCATCCACATATATCTGCACTAGGAGGAAATCTTTGCCATGCTTGAGAGTAAACAGTGTTTTATCAACAGAGCCCATCAAATACCCTCGCTCAAGCAGAAAAGACTTAAGTCTATCATACCAAGCCCGAGGGGCCTGCTTGAGTCCATAAAGAGCCTTATGAAGTTTAAGGACTTTATGTGGGTACTTGGGGTTTTCAAAACTAGGGGGTTGTTTTACATAAACATCTTCACCTATGAAGCCATTAAGAAAAGCACTTTTGACATCCATTTGATAGAGTTTGAATCCTCGGGATGTCGCAAAGGCAAGCAAAATCCTAATGGCCTTAAGGCGAGCAACAGGTGCAAAAGTTTCAGTAAAATCAATCCCTTCTAGTTGAGAAAAGCCCTGAGCTACAAGTATAGCCTTGTTTCTAACAATTGTCCCATCCTCCCCTTGTTTATTTTTGACAATCCATTTTGTACCAATGAAATGAACATTTGGTGGAGGATCAACTAAAGTCCAGACTTGGTTTCTCTCAAAATTTTCAAGTTCCTCATGCATGGCATTGATCCAACTAGAATCAGAAAGTGCATGACTAACATCTAAGGGCTCGAAAGAAGCAACAAAAGCAGCATTAGTGAAATGGGCATGTGAACGAGTTACCCTTTGTTCAAGCTCACCAATGATCTGCTCGGGAGGGTGCATCCTTTGAACATGATGTGGAGCCTCGCGGCGGGATGCAGTCTCCCCCTCAACTTGTGCGTTGGAGTGGTCCAAGATGACCGATGTTGAGGTAGTCGCTTCGGGACCTCGTGCCGAAGTAGTTGAAGCAGGGTCAGCTTCGGGGGTCGATGTCGAGGGTAGTAGGGGATCATCCTCGAATTCTCCGGGATCTTCTTCTTCGAATAAGGTCTGTTCCATGTCGTGTTCATTTGCCTGTTCAAAAGCAGAACTAACAGAGGGGGTTGATTCATCAAAAGTCACATCACATGACTCGATGACAGTGTTAGTTTCCAAATTATAAACACGATACGAATGACCATGAGTAGTGTAACCCAAAAAGATCCCGTCAGAAGATCGCGACTCAAATTTATCCAAATTTCCACGTTTTAGGATGAAGCAGCGACAGCCAAAAACTCGAAGATGAGTAACCTTGGGCTGTCTCCCAAAACGTAGCTCATAAGATGTCAAGTTTAAAATTGAGCGCAAGAAAATTCGGTTTGAGATGTAACAAGCAGTGTTCATGGCCTCAGCCCAGAATTTTCTAGGAGTCCTATGCTCATCAAGCATCGTCCTAGCCATCTCAACCAAAGTGCGGTTCTTCCTCTCAACGACACCGTTCTGTTGAGGAACCCGCGGAGCAGAGAATTGATGTTCTATGCCATGCTCCATGCAAAAGTCAACAAAGAGACTATTTTTGAACTCAGTGCCATTATCGCTTCGAATGAATTTTAATGCACCAGGGAGTTCAGTGAAAAGTCTCAAAGCCAAGCTCCGAAAGTGTGAAAACACTTCATCCTTGCTGGCAAGAAAGAAGACCCAAGAGTAGCGAGAGAAATCGTCGACAATAACTAAAACATACCACTTGCCGCCTAAAGAACTGACCCGAGAAGGACCTACAGTGTCCATGTGGAGAAGTTCTCCGGGCTGTTCAGTCATCACTGTGGTGACTGGCGAATGCGAAGCGGCAATCATTTTTCCATGTCGACAAGGAGCACAAACTAAATTCTTCTCAAACTTGAGCTTGGGAAATCCTCGGATCAGGCCTAAGGCGCTCAGACGAGCGAGCAACTCAAAGCTCATATGCCCTAGTCTCCTATGCCACTTCCATAGCTCAGAAGTCGAATGTGCAACAAGACAATGAGAAGATCCAGACGACTCAGAAAAGTCAGCTCCAAAAACTCTCCCAACTCTAAAAATCTTACACACCACAACGCCATCAGAATTGAGCACTTGCGAAGTATCGCGATGAAATCGCACTTCGAAGCCCTCATCAAGCAGCTGAGATACAGACAGCAAATTGTATCCCAGGTTTTCAACCAAAGCAACATCTTTGAGAGTGAAATTCGAATTAATTCTTACCACACCTTTACCTTTCACTCTACTCCTTCGATTGTTTCCGAAGGTGATATGTTCCCTTTGCTTGGTTGTGGTGAGGCTGGAGAACCAAGCTGCATCTCCGGTCATGTGGCGCGAACAACCGGAGTCCATGATCCACGTGCCCTCCAACCCTCGGTCTGTCGCCTACACACGATAAGAATGTCTCGATCGCTCAGTGCTGGGGTGAGTGAAATAATGACGAGGCATCCAGCACTGAGTGACACGAGTAGTAGGCACAGTAAAAGCAGACGGTCTACGCATATAATAATCAGAATGATGCAAAGTGCGAGGTCTACCTACATGCTGTGAACGAACAACATGTGGAGGTCTCCTACTCTGACGAGGTACAAATCTGCTAGCCCGAGGTCTACCACCATATGAAACATGGTGAAGACCTCGAGGAGCAAATCCTCTCCGAGAAGCACGAGGAGCCTCAAAAGCAGGACGATAGTACATCTTAGACTCATGCATACCTAAAGATGGGTAATGCATGTCCTGATAACTCATCGCCTGAGAGCGTCGCTCATCCTTGATGCGACGAAAACAAAACCCAACCAAATGACCCACCCGCTGACAGTAGGAACAGTGAAAAACTCTCCTAGGGCCACTCTCATGGGTCATAGGAGCAACTCTCACAGGCTCCTTGGGTTTCTTTTGAGTGGTTTTCTTGGGAGGATTTTTCTTGGCAGGAGGAGTGGTTTTCTTTGGTGGATGGGTAGGCTTTTTGGCTGGTGGGGTGTCTAACAGAGCTCTCTCTTTCTCTAGGGTAGTGGGAGAGGTGAAAACAGTTTTGTTTTCACTAACTGAAGGTATCCTCTCAAAACCCAAACCTAGAGCTACCCCTGCTCTGTCAGCACACATCTTGGTCTTGGCCAAGAGCAAATCCATCCTACCCTTTCCCTCAGTGCATTTGTTAACCACGGAAAGGAGGTATTCATTTTCAGACATCAGGTTTTCAGCTCGCTCTCTGACAGTGCCTAGCTGGTCCTTAAGGGTGATGCAAGTGTCACACACAGGCTGCACATCCTTAGAACTACCGGCCCTCTCCAATCTAGCCTCTAAATCATGAACATGCTTATCACATAAATTAATGCTATCTCGTAATAAAGAGCAGTTCATGCAATCAATAACATCATGAGGTCTAGAATCCACCTCTAAAAGCTGCTTCTGTGCAGTCTCAAGCTCAAAAAGAGTTTGAGCATGAACAGAACGCAACTGAGCAAGCTCACTCATGACAACAGAACAAGACTCACATTCAACATCATCAAATTTAGACTTAAGCATGGCATATTCAGTAGAAACATTTTCTAGCCTAAGTCTAAGGTCTTTTCTTTCTCTAGCGGCTTGCACAAGTAATCTATCCTGACCAAGCACTACTTCATTCAGCTCATCTAATTTAATTAGTAGCTGGTCAGATGATAGGTTTACCTCAGATGAGTCAAGCTCATCGCCGTTGTGATCGCTGTCGGCCATGAAGCAAAGGCCGGTGAAGTCACGTCCCTTCTTGTCCTTCTTGTCCTCCTTCCTTGGGGACTCCTCCTCCTCAGAGCTCGACTCCTCAGTTGAGGACGTGTCGATGTCGCTGAGAGCAGCAACAAAGGCTCTGGAAGCGGCCTTGGCTACTTTCTTAGCCATCTTGCCGCGCTTGCCCTTCACAAAGGGTTTCCTCTCCTTGTGGTATTTGGGGCGCTCACTCTCATTTTTCTTTTTGAGCTTAGGGCAATTAGCCTTGATGTGAGAAGTGTCACCGCATTCAAAACAACCACCAAAACCACTTCTCCTCTGATCCCGTCTCTCATGATGAAAACGGGTGAACCTCCGGGCAATGAGAGCAAGCTCATCATCAGCTAGAGTGTCCACCTGCTCCTTTGTGACTGAGACCAGGGAGGACAAAGCAAAACCATCTGCAAAAACACAAGTACCAGATGTGCTTGGTTCTGCAGTGGTGCCACGGCTAGTGCTAGAAACCAATGCCAATGGCTGTGGCAAAGAGCTTCTGTGCACTGCAAGAGATGCCTTGGCAATCTCTATGGACTTCAGCTTGCTAAAGAGCTCATCACAGGTCAATGTGTCATAACCTGTGGACTCCTCAATGTTGGATATCTTTACTTCCCATATGCTACGGTCAAGAGCATAGAGAAGCTTGATAGCCCTATCATGATCACTGTAAGCAAGCGTCCCGTTGGATCGCAAGTTACTCACTATCGCGTCAAAGCGAGAAAACATGGCATCTATAGATTCACCAGGTGCCTGCACAAACAGCTGATACTGTTGATTGTAGGTGCTTTGGCGCCTGGCCTTGATCTGAGTAGAGCCCTCATGAAAGACAGTGAGCGTTGTCCAAACCTCCCTAGCAGTCCTAAGGTGCTGCACCCTATCAAACTCACTTCTACTCAAACCGATGAACAGTATGTTTCTTGCCTTGGAATTGGCATTATACTGATCCTTCTCAGTCTGAGAGGTGCGAGTCTCAGGGATGGAGTATTGTGAGTCCACAATCTCCCAAATTGCATTTCCTTGGCTTAACAAGTAAGCCTCCATGCGCACCTTCCAGTATGCGAAATCTGTCCCATCGAACAGAGGAATTTTACTGCCTCTATCCATGTCGCCAACAGATCACAAAACCGGTTAAGGTCAACTGGTGATCTTAACCCGCTCTGATACCAATTGTTGGACCGGAAACGGCGACCAGAGGGGGGGTGAATGGGAGCTTTTAAAATTTCGGGCTAGAAACTAGCCTTCGGTTTCAGTTCTGTCTTCTGCGGAACAGGCTTCGAACACTACCTTCGAAGGTCTGGTTCGGAGGTACTTCGACACCTTCGAACACAGGCTTCGGAGGAGCAAAAGTTCGAAGCCAATAAGACTTCGCTCCACTTACTACCCTTGAAAATCTACTCTGCTAAGTCAGTGCAGGCTTCGCACACAGGGTGCTTCGAGCAGGCTTCGCACTTCACCCTTCGCAAGAGTGGACACCCCTCTGAGGACTTCGACCTAGTACGTGGCAGCAGCAACTGGTGCTGGGCTTCGTACACGAAGGTCTACACGCACACAACCAGACTACACTAAGGGCTTCGACACAAGAAGCAAAACGGGCCTCGGTCAGGGCTACACTAGCAAGCAGCGAGGTCTCGCCTCCTGTTACACAGAGCGAACGCACACTGACAAAACAAACTTCGCACAAAAACAACCTTCGCCTCAATAGGCTTCGGTGCACTACAACAGGCGAGGTATGTAACGCGAGCTCAAGCAAAAAGCACAGGAAGAAGGGCTTCGCCGCTTGAACAAGGAACACAAAATAGATTGAACTCTGGATGAAATACAACGAAGTGTGTGGCTACATGATCTCAACAGTAAATGCTCAAAGTGTTAAATGTTACCTACCGAGCCCCCATATTTATAGCCCACAGTTCACACAAAGGAAATGACTACTTTACCCCTAGGGTTTACAAAGGATTTGACTCTACAGAACTAAGGGGTACAAAAGGTAGTCCACCTTTATTCTGGAGGCTTCTCTGTCAGCTTTGCAGAGGGGACAGTGTCAGCCTTTTACAGAACAGACAGTGTCAGCCTTTGCAGTCGTTGACCTTCTGGAATCCTCCCTTCGCACGCGAGGGTGCGGTAGCTTCGGCGAGAAGCCTTGAGCCTGTTGGCCTTCGCTTCACCGAAGTCAGCCTCCGATACAGTGACGGTTTTGAGCCGAAGCCGTCAAAACCCTTGGGCCTTCGCACCAACACCTCCGGAGTGGACCACCACGGTTTCGCAGCTACTCCCAGCTCGAACTCCGTCAGTCCGTGTACCGAAGCCATGCAGGCCGAAGCACCACAAGTCATCCTCACTCCGAAGCTAGCCTCGCTCCGAAGCCTTTCACCCTCCGAAGCCCCACCTTCGGAGTACCACCCTTCGAAGTCCCTCCTTCGTCCAAGGCCTCCGCATGAAGCATTCCATGAGCACTTCGTCGCAGTGTCTCTCCCCGAGCACACTCCTCGACGAGCCTCACCCGGACCATGCCTTCGATGCGCCTCGACTTCTGAGACCTTCGTTGGGTACCTTCGAGTGTCTCCCTCCGGAGCACACTTCGAACCTTTGCCTCCGCAGAGGACTTGATCCAACCAACTCCGAAATCACTCCATCCGGAGTACCTTCGAAGTACCTTAACTCTGAGGACTTTTTCTCGGAGTACCTTCAGTCGGAGCCACACTCCGCACTCTCTGCCTTCACCTGGCACGCCTCGACCCGAGGACCGACCCGGACCACCTTCGTAGCCACCGTGACGGAGCTCCCTGCTCCCCTAGCATCAAACCTCCCGCTTGACCCAGGTTCACCTGCTGCGAACCTTGTCCGTCGCCTCCGAAGTCCCTGCGCACCACAGACAAACAGACAAGTGTATCCAGTACTCCGGAGACCTCTCCGGGTTAGCAACCTCCGGTACACACTCCGGTGTACCGCCCAAAGTACCGAAGCCCCTTCGGTACAAACCCAATCATTGCGTACTGTCGGACCCCACCGACAGGCACACTCCGCTGCACAGCAGCAGCAAGCAAACACTCTGAACACACTTCGGAGGTCCAACCTCCGAACACCCTTCGGACAGAGGGTAAAAAGCCTGTCAATCACTCATCACAAAACACCGAAACCAACCCTTGGTTTCTCAAAAAGCATGCACCTTAACTTGTTTCATGATTCTATCCCAACCGGTGATGTTCTCATCATTCTCCCCCTCTTGAAATAGAGTTGTCCTCGACTCATACTCATCTTTTGCTCCCATGGTTGGTTTCAATTCTTGCAACGTTAAATGTGGAACTATCCCAGAACTTGGGAGGCAAGACAAGTTTATAGTTATGTAACTCAACATAAGATAAAAACTCGGGAGGCATATCAAATTTACACTTATGTAGCTCAATATGAAATAAATACTTAGTGATAACTGGGGGCAAAGTATAAACTATATTAGTAAGAGAATAATAAGCAGTTTCACAAATCACAACATAGCACACATCTTGCTTATAAATTTCATTTTGATCGGTTTTATGTGCAAGGATAGACGAATCTTTTAATTTGATTTCATGCTGAATTTCAGATCTAATATCAAGTTGTTTGCTCTCATTAGTTGTCGTCTCGATATCATCTTTAATAATTTCATCAGAAGTTGAAAGTAACAAAGTAGATTTCACATCCTCATGCACAATGGTATAGTTATTAGTCCTATCATGGTGAAGTGCATCATTATCAAATTGCAAAGGGTGTTATATTATTTGAGCTGATGAAGCAATCTCAATGGGTACATGTAAGGACTTTTTACCTGACACCTCAACTTGTGTAGAGATGGAAGACCATATGCTTGCTGATGTTGGTGCAGGTACATGTGTAGGTGCATGACGAACACTTAAAGAAGAAAAAAGCTTGGTTAGTGCCGGTGTGCTCGTCACTCGTGGTGGATAGAAGTCTCTTGCCTTGTATTGTCATTCCTACAATTTTTTCTCTACAATGATGGCAAGATGGAACAAATGACTAAGAGTATTAAATTCTTTATAATAAATGATATCTTGAATCTCATGTCTCAATCCATCATAGAAGCGCCACATCGTGTCTTCCGAGTGCTCCACAACACCACAACAGGTCATGCTCTCTCGAAGCTCAACATAATACTCTCTCATAGACATGTTACCTTGAACTAAGCATTGTAGTTTCTTACACAATTTCACGATGATAAGGAGAGACAAATTTACTACGCATAGCTCTTTTTAAATGACCTCATGTATCATATTATAATTAAAGTTCACTTATATCTTCACACCAGATTAAAGCATGATTTTTAAACATACCAGTTGCTTGTTTAACTCTATGTTTTTCAGGAACTAGATATAAGTTAAATTTATGCTCTACGGTCATTTCCCAATCTAGGTATTCTTCAGCATTATATTCACCATAAAAAGATGGATGGTAAACTTTTGATAGAAGAAACATTGTTACCATGATTATGATTTGTCGTGCCTCCCATACCTGTCATGGTTAGTAAAAAAGGAGAAAATAATAGGAAAAAATATTATCCCTATCAACTATTAGATAGTGGAAGGTGCTTTCGCTCACAATCAAGCGTCTTACCACAATCTTACAAGGTTCTTACCATCGCAGGGCAGTAGATGGCACAATCTTGGCCGTGGCACAATTCTTGACTAGTTGGTGACTTCCAAAGAGAGTGGTATACAATTGCAAAGACTCAAGCTGCACCGATCACAAGTATATATGTGGAATCTAGGTGGTTAAACAAGAGTAATCTACATGGTGGAACACGATTCAGAAACAGATAGTAATATTGAATAAGTATCCAGAGTACTTGTACTAATTGCTGGTTTGAATGTGATCCCTATGACAACAAGGCTTGTATGAGAGAGTGGTTTAGGCTCAAAGGATGACTTATGTATTGACAAAATCAGCATAAAATAGTACCAAAAATAGCACCACATAACACTAATATCTTCCAGACTTGTCCCTAAGTGCTCCCTTTTTTTTGATATTTTCTCTTTTTTTTGAATTTTTTAACTCTTTTTTTTTGAACTCTTTTTTTCCACTTTTTTTGACTAGGAGCACAAAGAAGACAAACCAAGAAGACGTGATACAATTTTGCTGCAAAGAAGTGCTATGTAGATAAATAAAGATGAGCTGAAAAATCTGCGCAAGAAACTCCGGGGCTAGAAAACTCGATCTTTCGGGCCGAACTTGGAAAAACTAAAATCGGCGAACATAGCTTGCTAGAATAACTTAGATCTAACTTTTTCTGTAGATTTCGAAAATGTATTTATTTGCCTTATTCGAAGTCTGTATGCAAATGATATGACTGTTTTATTAGTGGCAGTCTAAATCAGGTTTTGAGGTTCTAGTTCGGACACGAATTGCAAATCGAAGGGGATTTATAGGTGGTGGCTAGTATAAGAGATTTAGAAAAAGGGATAACAATACTAACCAGCAACTGGACTTGATCAAGAACACAAACTCAATACTACAGACTCTGAAACCAAAACGTGCAAAAGTTAGGGTTGGTCTTGGATTAGGGGAAAACCAACGACTACATATTTTTATTGGCTTTTCCGTGGACTATGGGATGAATATGAAATAAATCTAATCTAACATACACGAACCTGACAGTAAACCAAGCTCTAATACCACTTGATGGAGGAGGGGGTGCCCAATCTTCCGTCAGGTGGGGGATAAACAACGATTTGTGGAGAACTCGATGTTGACGTTCCGGCTTCTGATCCACGAGATCGGCCCTTGCAATCACTACACCACTACTCCGTTGGTTATCAACAAAGTACAACCTGATTTACCTCGCCAAGAAGACTAATCCTTACCCGTGAATCGAAGAACACGAGCAAGAACACAAAAAACACAATAGAATTGAAATTCTATTGGAATCTACGAGTTGGGGTTCAATTACAAATCCAGCGAAGCGACGACTGTCAAAGAAATGTGTAAACTAAACCCAAAAACCCTAGATGGCTGTAGAAAAACCTTATATAGTAGTTTGGGACGCACCCCTAATGGGCTCAACTGGATACACGGCCCAAAGGCCCAATAACGTAGAAAACAACATGCTGACAAATTCTGGACTCTATATTGTTTTAACGATTACTGCTGATATAGAAGGAATTTTGAGATGAAACTGGTGGCATTGGAAAGGTTCCGAAGTTATCTTTCTGTGGCTAGGTGGAACGTCAAAAACGGAGTCCGTATGCGGCCTGAGCGATTATTTTAGAGCACACTGCTCCTAGAATCCGAGTTGGACACGAATTGTAGTTGGACTGGACTCTCAAATTGGCTTGGACGTCCTTCCTGGTTCTTCTCAAACTCTTTGTTTATCTCCAAACGATTTTTATCATCTCCATGGTTCCTAACAATAATAATAATATTAGGTAGTAATTTATTCCCAAGATAATATACTAAGATATTTAGAAATGAGTTGACATGGAGATTTAATCATCGTGCTCGAACTCGAATAATTAGATCTTGGTATTCATGTATGGTTGTATCATTGGTAGGGATGTCCTCATCATCCTCCCCTTATTAATTTGGAGTCATCCTTGAGTCAACGTCTATTGGTCTCTAATCAACTTCCATGATAATACAAGAGTTCTATATACATGCATCTCTTCTATTGATCCAAGAAATTATTTCTGAAATTGAAAATAAATGCATCTCATGGTGTAGCATCTGAGGCTCAAATATATAAAAATTAAATCTAACATAGAAAGCATGCACCATAACTTGTTTCCTCACAATCATGATCCTATCCCAACTGGTGATATTCTCATCAACCGCCACTCACCGTTTCCCTTCTTCTTTGACAACCCCGTTCTTTTGGCATCACCGGCGATGGCCATGTTAGATGCAGTACCTGAGGTAATATTTTGACATCTTCCCTTTCTTCGGTTTCCCCTGGTTCGTTCATTTTCTTCACCATTTTTCACTATTTTTTCTTCACACTTTCTTTGTAGAACTTGCGAAAACAGGTTTTGATTCCCCTTGCTGGCCACGCGACTCACCGATTTCTGGGTTCAATGGGTAACCCTGATCCCGTTGATGTTATCAATGCAGAAACCAATCAGATCCCCTTCAGATATTCTACCTTGTTTTTTTCTGATTGGCACCATAGCTTTAGGGCTTTCCCTTCCCCACTTCCCGGCTGGCGTGATTGGTACCTTAGGGTATCGGCCGTCAAGCATCTATCTTGGGAGGAAATCGGTATCGGCCACTGTATCAACCTTTCTCTCGCCGAATCTTATAAGAACGAATCGCTCCTCACTGCTACTTGTTACTTTTGGTCTGATACTTGTAATGCCTTTTTTTCGCAATGGTCCGATGACTCCTTCTATGCTTGATGTACTTGCTTTGACCTCTCTTAACATCACTTCCCCTTGCAATCCTCTTTCTTTCCGCTCCAAAGTGACCCATCGTCTTGGTGTAAAAACCACCGGTAGTTGGGGCAAGTATATTATGAAGCACAACAAATAAACCGGCCTCGTTGACACCGAAGAACATGTTGCCTTCCTCAATCTCTAGTTGGAGCAGTTTGTGTTTTGTGGATCCACTTAAGGTCCAACCGCCCACCTCCAATTCCTAGCCGAGCAGATTGCCTCCGAAAAGAAAATCCCTCTTGGTGGATACCTCCTTGGCGCCACCTATCATCTTTTCTATCAGGTATCGGCCAGATTATCGGATGGTGAGCCTGCCGACCATTTTGGTGGACCTTGGTGGTCTCTATAGATTGGGCTCATCGTTTACTTTGCTGAAGTGACCTACGATTCCCCTTTTTCCTTTATGGAATTTGTGATGCCCTGATTTTACGAAATTGGAACCTTATTGAATTTCTATAGAAAAACAATAATAACAAGATGTCCATCATGCGACAATGTACATACGATCAATCATTCGTGGTTCGCAGACCACATTATTACATAATCATAAACTTTAAAGAGAAACTATGAAAATCAAGCTACATGATGACATCTTCTTTAGGATCGTGTTCTTGACTGGGTCGCTACTCCATACCATCCTCCTCGTAGTACGCGGCCTCTAAAGTGTTTGTCCAATGGGTATGAGTACAAAAGTACTCAACAATCCACCGAGAATGCAATAATTATATAGTGTAATAACAAGGAATGATAGTGGCTTAAAGTGCGGAAAAGTACATGTTTTAGTTCAGCATTTAGTGTAGTCAAATTTAATTGTGCAGAATAATAAACATGAACAATGTAATACCATCTAACTCGAAGAGTACGTTTTCCCTCCTCGCTCAACAGTCCTTACATGCCAAGTCATCATGCAACATTCATAAAGATAAACTAACTGCGAGTAGTCACGCAACCCGCCCTTGACTGTGGGCTCGGCTTTTCGAAAAGATTTAAACTCTGATCAGAGGTGTACTATTGTACCCACAAGGCACGCACTCATCCCACACACCGAAGTGTAACGAGATGACCCATACCATGAGAACTCGTGCCAAAACCTTAGCATGAAATGCTCCAATCCGATAACACCCACTCTAGTGTTAGTTTGGCCGTAAGAATAATGACTAGTCTCAGCCATGGGTTTTGAGGCCGGAGACGTAACGGTCTTGCTAGTGCTACCGTCAGTTCTACTGTACACATGATTTACCGGAGGTACACTAGCAATAGGGACTGGTGGTATGGCCTCAGTAAAGCCGAACCTTCTAAGAGTCGCCTCTACTTGGGAGCTAACTGCCGAATCTAAATGGTTGGCTAGCGAAGCGCTAACGACCTGATCTACTAATGCGGCTATTTTTGCTCAATATCTAAAGAAGATAAACGAGGCTATATGGGTGTTACCTGGATCCGAGCAAGGTCGGGCGTGATGATGTCGCGCTTGATGAAGCCTGTGCGTGTCTTGACGTAGCCCCCAAGAATCATGTCTTGGAGCGCCTTCAATTTTGCCTCGATCTTTGCTCGGTCTTCTGCGGGAATATCTCCAAGAGTAGGCGTTAAGATGTTGTAGTTGTCGATATCTGTGCCTCTTATGGTGTCCATCGGCGGTGCAGACGTAGTAGTCATTGTAGATGTACCGGTGGGCGATGTAGACGTACTCGTCATGTTGGCATAGCTTTTCCCCAACGGAGTCAGCCAAAAAGTGTGTTGACACAAAAACGTGCCCCCGCACTTGGGTCAGCTCGACAATCCAAAAGTGTGCGGATACTTAGGGACAAGCCTAATCGTAACACAACACCGACATCGCATTCCGACTACCCTTAGCCGTGGTAAGGGGGGTGGAGTCGCCAGGCAATCAGATCACACAAAATAATCCAATTAGCCGAAAGAAATATATTTGACAGAATAAATCAGCAAACTGGTCGGAGCCTGTCTGCTTCGAAGTATGGTGTGAAGGGGGTCGCCGAAGTGTACCTTTGGCGTCTAGTGCGAAGTGTCCCGCCGAAGGGTACCTTCAGCGTTCGGACTGATCTGGCTGAAGATAAACTCCGAACAGATCTAGATGCGACAATCACCTCCGAACAGCAGGTTCGGCGCGAAGTCTCTGATACAGTAAGATACAGGATAATGGTTCAAACGCAACATGTGAACGTGACCTCGTCCAGAGCAGGGTGCGAGCGTGGCGAAGCGTGTCGTGATGAAGTCTACTGACGGAGCACGCTGTTGAAGCAAAAGTCTCGCCGAAGGGTGTTCTGGCAACCTCCGAAACCGATCTCAGCTCCGGATACCTCCAACGAATTTGCTCCGAACGTAGGTAACTTGCAATAGATAAGATTCGAAGTACTAATTCGGCTTGAGAACCAAATTCTGCCAAGTGTTTCACTAGTAGCGAATATAGCCATCTGTTACGCAGATTAGCAGATACTTCACAGGTGATGTAACAAGGCGATAGCATTCTATTATGTAGATTAACAATACTTAACAAGCGAAGTAACAAGGGTTACCACTGTTCCAAAGTGGCCGTCGGAGGGCTTCTAGGCAAACCCACGAAGAGTACAAAAAAGTAAAGATAAAGTAAATGTGATTCAAAGCTAGGGCTTTGTAGTTGATTTGTGTTGGGGGGCCTCTCAACTGGCTATGCCTCTATATTTATAGGGGCTATACCACTGATCTAATCTACTATAATTCGGTTGCATAGAGATAAAAACTTAGCCGGAATTTTGTCCAACTCTATCTTTGCTCGAAGTGGGGCTTTAGCCAGGCCCATCGAAGCCTGCTCCTCGGGCTGAAGCTTCGGCGTCGTTGGCCTCCGAAGACTTCCTGGCCGAAGGCCGTGGGCTAGCTAGAAGCTTCCGGAGCCCATAATCCAATGGTCTTTCGGCCCTATAGGGCTTCGGCCTGATCCGGGACATGTGTATTTTCGACCCAAATTACCAAAATCGATATTTTGACAATCTTAGCCATTGATGCCATTTTTTGCTATCAACACCGGCCTCCATGGGGTTCATCATTCTCGAGAATATGGGGGGTCTCACGCGCAAGAACTCTGAGAGCTGAGGCACGGGAGTGGGGGCTGGTGGACGAGGGACTGGCTCCATATTCTACTGCTACAAACGGTCCAACTGAGCTTATTGGTGCTCACAATCAAGCGTCTTACCACAATCTTACAAGGTTCTTACCATCGCAGGGCAGTAGATGGCACAATCTTGGTCGTGGCACAATTCTTGACTAGTTGGTGACTTCCAAAGAGAGTGGTATACAATTGCAAAGACTCAAGCTGCACCGATCACAAGTATATATGTGGAATCTAGGTGGTTAAACAACAGTAATCTACATGGTGGAACACGATTCAGAAACAGATAGTAATATTGAATAAGTATCCAGAGTACTTGTACTAATTGCTGGTTTGAATGTGATCCCTATGACAACAAGGCTTGTATGAGAGAGTGGTTTAGGCTCAAAGGATGACTTATGTATTGACAAAATCAGCATAAAATAGTACCAAAAATAGCACCACACAACACTAATATCTTCCAGACTTGTCCCTAAGTTGTCGCGCCCCGATTTAATAAATCAGGACTTTATTGAAATTCCATAGAAAATCAATAAAACAAGACATTCATCATGCGACCACGTACAGTACGGACAATCATTCACGGTTCGTAGACCGCATTAATACAAAAGTGAATAAAGGTGAAGAGAAACTAATAAAATAAGGGTCCTAGATGAACGCCTCCTTCCAGTCTCGCCTTGACTGGGTCGCTACTCCAGACCTTCATCCTCCTCGTAGTAGACTGGCTCTGATGTTGTAAGTCAACGGGGTGAGTACAGATGTACTCAGCAAGCCACCGAATGCAAATATAATGCAAGATAATAACAAGGGGGATAGTGGCTAATTTTGCGGAAGCAGCATAATTGTAAAGCTTTAAATGTGAGCAATTTATTAGTACGGAAAAATAAACATGTGCATGTGTATCCTCATCTTCTAACTCGAGGGGTACAGTCAGCCCCACCTCGCTCAACAGTCCTTACGTGCCATGAATAACTTGAACATTCAAACAATTGTAAACTAACTGCGAGTAGTCACACAACCCGCCCTTGACCGTGGGCTCGGCTTTTCGAAAAGATTAGGTTACTCTGATCAGAGATGTACCACTGTACCCACAAGGCACGCACTCATCACCTACACCGAAGTGTAACGAGATGACCCATCACACGGGAACTCGTGCCAAAACCTTCCATATAGTCCTCCCCGACTCAATAGCACCCTCTTATGAGTTTCATATGGTGTCCCGACGCATCGGAGCCCCACCATACCCCCCCTTGAGCCTCGTCGGTACAAGTCGCCCGCAGGCTAGCCCCTTGCCCCCTCCTCTATGGTGCATCAAGCCGGAGTATTCCATACTTCCAGTTAGGACTTACCCATTAGACTTGTGGTTGGTACGGAAGTGCTTTGCAACAGATCCCGCAGATCGGTCCTTATAGTGCCCCGGGTGCGAGAAACCAGTGCCCGAGCTTGCACCCGGAACCCACCATACTTATAACCTAGCCAACTCCAACATAGTCCAGAGACGAGAATAACAGGGAAATTCATATACAGAATCCAGCTATCTACGACTCGTTCTTTTTAACCTATAGCAGTTGTGCCGGTACATTGGGCACTAGCTAATATATTTATAGTAGAGTGACAAGGAGTTAAGGCTCAATAAGCATGGCTTGGGTTTGCACACAAGGACGGGGATCTAATAAATATAAGTGTAAGGCTTGAGTATTTGACTAATGCAATATTAACCTATGGGTTATAGCGATAAGTTATTAAAACATGGGCTCAATTATGATCAACTGTTTCCACAGAGGTGGTCGATGACTTGCCTTGATCAGCAAATGGGGATGGAGGAACCTCGGGGTAGAACTCCTGCTCCTCGACGAACTCGTAGTCTTCTCGATACGGAAAAGTAAACAATACATTTAATAAACAGATAAAATCCACCAAATAAGCAATATTCATATTTGTGGGTGTTTTTATGTGAAGTAATATTTTAATATTCTGAAGTTGGGTATAAAACAGTGAGACTTAACTTTTAGGATTTTTCCTAATTTATTTTCTGAATTAATAATTTATCCCTAAGGGGTTTTTATTCTTTTATTTGCTAAAAATATTTTGGGTAACAGTAACATACTGTTTTTATGGCATTAATGTGTAGAGAATATTATTCTGGATTTAACAAAATTTGAATGGTGAAATTTGGAGTTAAAATGAGCAAGATATGAATTTTCAAAGTTTAAACTATTTTCTGAATTTTATTTAAAACCAGAAATGGGCTCTGGTCCACGGTGAGCCAGGCCCACGGTGGACCGCGCTACTGTGCGCGTGGACCGGCCGATCCAGAGCCGTAGGATCCAGATCTGGCGGCTGAGCGCGAGGCGGGAGGGTTTTAATGAAATCGGACGGCTGTGATTAAATTGTAGCGAAGGGGTACGCGTGGACGTCTGAGATCGATCGGGGGGGTTTAAGTGGCGATCGACGGCCGAGAGGCCTCGATACCCCTTTGACCAGATCCGAGGGCCCAGATTAAATCCCGGAGGGATTTAATCCTAGCCCTCCGATCGTGATCGAACGGCCGAGGCGTGATCCGGCACGGCACGACGTAAGGGGGCGTGTACCCCCTTCGTCTCCGGCGACGGTGGCCTCTGGCGTGGTGGCGACGGCGGCGGCGAGGACCTAAGGGCCTAGCTACGACCAAAAATGGAACGCGGAGGGAAAGGGGATCACGATGATACCTTCAGCGGCGACGATGGGTGACGGACGGCGACGGCGGCGAGGGTAGACGGCGAAGAGCGTACGGGTGCTCGACGGCGACGGCGGTCCGGTGGTGTCCACGGCCAACGGAGGGGTGGCCGGGGACGGGGAGTCGTCGACGGTCCCTCTGGTGGCGGTGGCTAGGGCGGGGGAGACCGGGATCGACGGCGAGCGGCGGCCGGAGTTGAAACCGAACTAAAGCTCGAAAGAAGGGCGACGGCGCTCTGCTTTCGCTCGAGAATGGCTTTGCTGGTGTGGGGTGAGTGCGGTGAGGGGAGGGGCTTAAATAGGGGTCACCGGCGGCGAGGATGGAAGGTTAAACCGGGGAAACCCGAAGGTTTATTTCCTAACTCCGGCGAGGTTCCCATATCCTCGGATTTACTTCCCTAATCACGAAACCGCGTGGGCTATGGATGGAATGGGGTCGGTAACGCTCGGGGAAGGTGATCGGAGGGTGATCCGAGGCGATCCGGTGGCCGGCGGCGAGGAAACAGAAGGGGATCGCCGGGGAAGGAAAGGGGAGCGATCCCCTTCCATCGGAGACGAAGGTCCTGACAGGTGGCCCCCACCTGTCAGCGGGCGAAACAAAATAGGAAGGGCCGACAGGCGGGCCACTACTGCCAGAGAGAGGGAGACGGAGGCGAGAGGCTGACACGTGGGGCCAGGCGGGCGTGGGTGGGAGAGGGAGGCGGGGGAACAGCGCCGACAGGCGGGTCCCACCGGTCAGTGTCTCATGGTTGGGCTGGGCCGGGCTGAGGGAGGTTTCGGGGTTGAGGCCCATTAAGGATTAAAATTGATTTCTGATTTAAAATAATTCCAGTAATTCGAATATTTGATTAAGGGTTGAATCACTGTTGATAAAAATTTGTAAAAATTCCTAAAATTGTATTTTGGTCTCTAGTTCATCTCATAAAATTTTCAAGTCCAGATTTTGAGTATTTCTCCCTGTTTGGCTTTATTTGGGTTCTTTTGTGATTTTCCTTTAATAAATAAATCCAGAAATGATTTAAATATTATTTTATTTTATTTTATTCCTTTTTAATTCCTGGGGTGTTACAATCCTATCCCCCTTACAAAGAATCTCGTCCTCGAGATTCGGATCAATCCTCGAATAGCTCAGGATGCTGTGCCTTGAGTTCATCTTCCTTTTCCCATGTAGCTTCTTCTACCGGATGATTGCTCCACTGCACTTTGCAGAAGCGGATTACTCGACTCCTGGTGGTTCTTTCTTTGACTTCCAATATCTTGACCGGCTTTTCCACATAGGTCAGATCTTCTTGGACATCCAACTGCTGAAGGTCCACTTGCTCTGTGGGGACGCGAAGACACTTCTTGAGTTGGGAAACGTGAAACACGTCATGCACTCCAGCCAATGAGGGCGGTAATTCCAACTGATAAGCTACTTCGCCTTGGCGTCGGATAATGGGGAATGGTCCAACATATCGAGGGGCCAACTTTCCTCTCATGTTAAACCGTTGAGTACCACGGAGAGGCGTAACCCGAAGGTAGACATGATCTCCTTCTTCAAAGACTAGGTCTCGGCGACGATTGTCTGCGTAGCTCTTCTGTCGTGATTGGGCTGTCTTGAGTCGGTCTCTGATGATCCGTACTTTCTCTTCAGCTTCACGAAGAATGTCTGTTCCGAATACTTGGGATTCACCGGTTTGGTCCCAAAGTAGTGGCGTCCTGCACTTACGTCCATATAGGGCTTCAAAAGGAGACATCTGAAGGCTGGCTTGATAGCTGTTGCTGTATGAAAATTCAGCGTACGGCAAGCTCTTGTCCCAAGTGGCTCCAAAATCCAAAACACATGCTCGAAGCATATCCTCCAGTATTTGATTCACCCTTTCTGTTTGTCCATCTGTCTGAGGATGGTAGGCGGTACTGAAATTCAATCTCGTGCCCATCTCCTCTTGAAGGTTCTTCCAGAAACGAGAGGTAAACTGACTTCCTCGGTCAGACACTATCTTCTTAGGCACTCCATGAAGACATACGATCCGGGCCATATATAGCTCTGCAAGCTTAGGGCCACTAAAGGTCGTTTTGACGGCTATGAAATGTGCTACTTTCGTAAGCCGATCGATGATCACCCAAATAGAATCATACCCAAGTTGGGTCTTAGGTAATCCAGTGATGAAATCCATACCGATCTCTTCCCACTTCCATTCCGGCACTTTAAGTGGCTGTAACAATCCTGCAGGTCTCTGGTGTTCAGCTTTTACTCTTCTGCAGGTGTCACATTCGGCGACAAACTGGGCAATCTATCTTTTCATGCTAACCCACCAATAACGTTCTTTCAGATCCTGGTACATCTTGGTACTGCCGGGATGAATTGAGTATAATGTCTCATGAGCTTCTCTTAGGATAAGGATCTTTATCTCGGGTTTATCCGGCACACATATCTGGGTTCCAAACCATATGGTGCCATTCTCGTCTTCTGAAAATCCGGGGGCTTTTCCTTGTCTCATGTTCTTCCTAATAGCAGCTATATCGGGGTCCTCCAACTGAGCTTCACGGATTTGTTCGAACAAGACAGGTTGAGTCTCCAAGGTGGCTAAATAGGCTCTGGTGGTCACTCCAAGATTCAACTTTTCCATCTCTCTACTTAACAAGGGTGCGTGTTCTTGAATCATCATGGCTGTGCAATATCCCTTGCGACTTAAGGCATCAGCTACCACATTTGCTTTTCCGGGGTGGTAGTGAATACCTAAGTCATAGTCCTTAATTAGTTCCAACCATCGTCTTTGCCTCAAGTTAAGGTCTGGTTGTGTGAATATATACTTCAAGCTCTTGTGATCCGTAAAGATCTCACATCGATTTCCAACCAAATAGTGCCTCCAAATCTTCAGGGCGTGCACTACGGCGGCTAATTCCAAATCATGGGTCGGATAATTCAACTCATGAGGTCTCAACTGACGGGAGGCATAAGAGATAACCTTCCCATCTTGCATAAGAACACATCCCAATCCTTGGCGAGATGCGTCGCAATAGACATGGAAGTCTTTGCGGATATCCGGTAGGGTCAGTATAGGTGCAGACACCAAACGGGTCTTGAGAGTGCGGAAACTTTCCTCGCATTCAGGAGTCCATTCAAACTTCTCTCCTTTCTGCAACAACTTGGTCATTGGCTTGGCTATCTTAGAAAAATTCTCGATGAATCTTCGATAATATCCGGCCAAACCCAGAAAACTTCGTATCTCAGATACGTTCGTGGGTGGCAACCAATCCGTAACTGCTTCTACGGTGGCAGGGTCCACTGCGATTCCTTGCGCAGAGATGATGTGTCCAAGGAACTTTACTTCTGCCGTCCAAAACTTGCATTTGCTGTACTTGGCATACAATTGGTGTTCCCTTAACTTTCCTAAGGTTAACCGGAGGTGTGTCTCGTGTTCTTTCTGGTCCTTGGAATAAATGAGGATGTCGTCTATGAAGACCACGATGAACTTGTCCAAATACTCCATGAACACTTTATTCATCATATTCATGAAGAATGCGGGGCGTTGGTCAATCCAAAGGACATAACCGTACACTCATATAATCCATAACGGGTAGTGAAAGCAGTCTTGGGTATGTCCTCCTCTCGGATCCTTAACTGATGATAACCAGAACGCAAGTCGATCTTCGAGAATATTGTAGCTCCTTTTAGCTGGTCGAAGAGATCATCGATCCAAGGTAACGGGTACTTATTCTTGATGGTTACCTCATTCAAGGCGCGATAATCCACACACATACGCTTTGCCTTGTCTTCTTTCTTCTCGACGAAGATGACGGGAGCACCCCATGGCGATGTGCTAGGCCTGATGTAGCCTTTCTTCTCGAGATCCTCCAACTGCTGTTTCATCTCAGCTAATTCATTAGCGGCCATCCGGTATGGTCGCTTATAAATAGGAGTGGTTCCGGGCACCAAGTCAATCCTGAACTCGATGTCCCTCTTGGGTGGCATCCCTGGTAGATCCTCTGGGAATACGTCCGGGTACTCACTGACTACTGGTATCTCCTCCAGGGTAATCTGATGTAGTCTTGTCCTTCCGGTCTTCATGCTGGGCATCTGGAATGTGACTATAGTCCCTTCTTCATTAGTCACAGTCACTTTTCTCTGGGCACATTCTATTACACCTTGGTGTTTGTTTAGCCAATCCATCCCTAGAATGAGATCCAAACCTTGGCATTCTATTAGAATGGGGTCGACCCAAAATATCGTGCCTTGGATTTCTACCCATACCCTTGGACTAAAGGAGCAGGCAAGGGTTTGCTTGCCCGGGGTAGCTATTAATACTGGCCTGGGTAGTTCACTTACGTCCAGGGCATTATTTTCCACAAAAGCAGTTGATATAAAGAAGTGGGTAGCTCCGGTGTCAAATAATACCACTGCAAGCGATGAATGAACCATAAACTTACCCATGACAATCTCTGGTGCGGCCTGGGCTTCCTCGGCGGTGACGTGGTTCACCTTGGCGCGGACGGCGGGGTTGGAGGCGACGCCTTGAGCACGCTTGGGATGAGGGCACTGATGGAGTAGTGTCCCTCCTGGCGGCAGTTGAAGCATACCACAGGCTTGCCATGCCTGTCTCTCAAAACCTCCGGCTTCTTGGCCGGGGCAGCTGGGACGATTGGTGCGGCAGGAGCGGGACGAGGTTGGCTGGCTCCGGCATTAGCGGCTGGTGGCGCCGGACGATACACTGGCCGGGGGTGGTACTGCTGTGCTGGTGGAGGTGGAGCAAAACGGGGTCTCTTGGCCATGCCTTGGTTTTGCCTGAAGGCGATCATTCGCTTTTTCTTCAGGTCGACCTTGTTTTGTTGGGTCTCCTGCATGATAGCCTTGTTCACCAGCTTTTGGAAGTTGGCGAAGTCTCCAGAGATGAGTTGTAGGGACAACTCGTCCTTCAGTCCCCTAAGGAACTTGGCTTGTCTGGCCGCATCCGTACGGACCTCCTCAGGTGCGTACCTGGCCAGTCGGTTGAACTCGTGCAAGTATTCTGTTACGGACCTGCTCCCCTGCTGCAGGTCCCTAAACTCTTGTTGCTTCTGAGCTATAATGCCGTCGGGGATGTGAGCGGCACGGAAAGCAGCTGAGAATTCTGCCCAAGTGTGGGCGTGGCCCTCGGGCAGAGTCTCGCGGTGATTGTCCCACCATTCTGCGGCGGGACCATGAAGCTGGTGGGTGGCGAAGGCCACCCTCTCCTGCTCAGTGCAGGTCAGGAGGTCGAGCTTCTTCTCGATAGCTCGCAACCAATCCCCAGCCTCCATGGGGTTGGTGGTGCTCGAGAAGGTCGGTGGGCGGACTCGGAGGAACTCCGAAAGCTGGGACGCGGGAGCGGGAGCTGGTGTGGCGGGTCGGGGTAGCTCGGGCTGTTGGTGGAGGCGGAAAAGATGTGCCTGCTGCTCTTGCATCTGCTGCTGCTGCATCTGGTGCAAAAGGGCTGAGACCAGCTGGTTCTGGGTGGCCATCATCTCAGCCAAGGTGGGGTGATTGGCGACCGGGGCTTGCCTATGCCCGGTGGCTCCCCATTGTGGCAGGTTGCCACTATCTCCTCCGTTCTGAGGAGCGTCTGAACCCTGAGTGTTGGTCATCCTGGAGTTTTCAGAGTATACACATTTATTTTAGTGAACTTCTTTATATTTTATTTCAAAAGGGTACCGTTCTTGCGGTTACATTTATTTATTTCTTCATTCATGCCTTATGTTTTGACATGAATGCTAATACAAGCAAGCAATAATAAAAATAACAATCAATCGTAAAACTACGTCTATGGCAGCTCGGGGGACGGTGAGGAGCCATGCTGAATAGCGTGGGCCTCATGGCTCTAGAAGTGATGAGTCATTGTCAACGATAGTCAATGAGGACTGAAGAAGAGAGGAGATCTGCTGTTTCATGGGCCGCGTGTGACTCAGGTACACGGGCAGCGAGCGACTGTCGGGCAGAGGAGGCTGCGAAGTCGGGCTGGCCCAATCCGGGTGCATGGGCCAGAAGCAGTAGAAGACCCACTGGGCTGTTGACCAGGACTGACTCAGGTACACGGGCGGTGAGCGATTGCCGGGCTGAGAGAGCTGCGGAGTCGGGCCGGCCCAATCCGGGTACCTGGTGCAAAGCTGGTGGAGGCTTTGTCAGTTTCGGCGTAAAACTGACAACCGTTGATTCTGTATCCGACTGTCCAGAAGAGAAGCCGTAGTCGCCACGAAAACTTAGCTTCCGGATAAGTCATCTGTTACTCTAGGCCCACAGTCAGTCAGTTGTGTCTGTAAAAATTCCTAAGGGCAGTAGAGTCTTTTCCTTTATTTTTTTGAGTCTGTAAAAACCCTAAGGGGCTGGTAGAATATTCCTAGTGTTGGGCTGCCTATAAATAGGACCCCAATCCCTAGGGTTTGGACTACCCTTGTGCTGAAATCAAATCTGTTGGGTCACTTTTGTCTCCCATCTTCTCTCTCCTGTGTGCGCCGCCAGGACCTGTTTTCTCCCTGTTTGTGAGTTATTTTGGCTCAAATCTCTTGGATGCATTTAAGCTTTGGTTCCTGGTGAATTTATTGGTTGCACTTTGTTCGGTTTGGGGAGTTATTGCGCTGGCTACGGGCTGCTGTGTTTATTTCTTGAGAAGAAGCTTCTTCTGTTGCTTCTGTTCTTCGTGAGAGGGAGTACTAGTTCTTGCTGTTGCAAGTAGTACTGCTACTGTAGCTACAGTACTTGCTGCTAGCTTTTTACCTTCTTCTGTACTGCCTTTTTGATCGAAGCAGAATGGAGTAAATGCCTTTTTGACTGTTTCTACGAAGTCATCTTTCTCTGGTCGAAGCCCCTCAGCTCCGTGAGGCAGGCTTCGATCTAACATTTTCACGGTGGTCATTCAAACTGCGAACTTCGGTTTCTTGTGTCTGAGTTGCTAGCTTCGAAGTTCTTCTTGTATGGACAGCATCGCATACTTCGAACTAGCATACTCCGAATCTATCTGTTCGAAGTGCACACTTCGTTAGGCTTCGAAGTTGGGTTCGAAGCTTGTCTTTTCTGATAGACTTCGCTTGGATTTCTTTGTGGCGTGTCAGCCTTCGATTCTCCTTCCGAAGCTTTCCCTGTTCGAAGATAGAGTGTAGGCTTCGGACTTGATTTTCTGTCACGTAACAGACTTCGCTTCTTTGTTCGAAGATTGTCTGTTTGTGTGCTGTGTTCGAAGTTTTGTGTTCGAAGGTTTTGCTTCGAAGCTTTCGGTTCAAAGTGTGTTCGAAGTTTTTGTCTTCAAAGTGCATACTTCGAAGCAGGCTCCGGCACTGTTTTACTTCGCTCCGAAGCTCGTGACTCGAAGCTGTGTTCGAAGCCTTGTCTTCGAAGTGCATACTTCGAACCAAGCTCCGGCACTGTTTTACTTCGCTCCGAAGTACACTTTGCTCCTTTCCACTTCGAACTAGGCTAGACAACGATACCTTCTGCGGTTCGGACAGACTCCGTCACTAACCTCCGAAGCAGACCTCGACGTGCGAAGGGGGCTTCGCCAAGTTCCGAACAGGAGACAAATTTGGACAGTAACTTCTCTTTTCATCTTACACATACTTAGATCATTTCATTGAGAAGTTTAGGCCTGTTATAACTTGTTTATCTGCCTAGTTGCACCACTTTAGTTTTACTCTGTTTTTCATCAGTTGCTTCTAGGTTAGAAACCTTTAGACTTAGGCCTTCTGTTTATTTTCTGCTGCGTAGTATTTTTGAGGTGCGTTGGGTATTGGGAACAGGCCATTGATTCGAAAGAATTTTTAAGGCGCCCATTCACCCCCCCCCTCTGGTCGCTACTTTCGGTCCTACAAGTGGTATCAGAGCGAGGTTAGGGTTTTTCCATACCTTAACCGGTTCTAAGCCCAGTAGTGACTATGACGTCTCCAGGCAAGGTCCCGTCCTTGGAAGCCTATGGCTATAATTATTGGAAGACTCGCATGCGAGCCTATCTCATGAGCCAGGGTTCGGACATATGGGACATTTGCGTTCACACCACGTTTGTCATTCTGCCGGTTACTGAGCAAGGTACTGCTGGTATCATTGCTCAGCATCTGAGCAACAGTAAGGCTGTGAACATTTTATTTTCTGGTTTAGGTCCCACTGAATTTGAGCGTGTGAGTCATCTCTCCACTGCGAGAGAGATCTGGGCTACCCTCAAGGCACACCATGAGGGAACAGCACAGGTCAAGGCTCGGCTCTATCAGACCTACCGGCGTGAATATGAGAATTTCACACAGAAGCCGGGTGAATCTGTTGAGGCTTTGTTTGGTCGCTTTCAGTCGATCATTAACAAGCTTCGGGACAACAAGGCTGAGGGTGCTCAGTTAGTCTCAGATCACGAGCAGGCGCTCAAGGTTCTTCATACCTTGGACCCAAAGATCTGGGAGATCAAGGTATCATCTATCGTTGAGAGTACTTCATACGATACCTTGACCATTTCTGAGTTATTTAGCAAGCTAAAGGCCACTGAGGTAGATATCCAGTTGAGATCAAATCTCACTGGCTCTGGATCAAAATCCCTGGCCCTTGCTACACCTTCTGTTGATCCCTCTGCTGTGAGCTGTGCTGGGTTCTCTTTGATGTCTATCACTGAGGACCAGCTTGAGTTGTTGGGAGATGATGATTTGTGTCTCTTTAACAACCGGGTGCGTCGTGTCTATGATAAAAGAATGTTCAAAGACACGGCACAAAATCCGGATGCTTTGAGTGTGGTGATCCAGGACACTTCATCGCCGACTGCCCCAAGCGCAGTGGATACAAGAAGGGCACCGGCAGCAGCTTCCACGACTCCGGCAAGCATGAGAGCCCCTCCTTCACCAAGGGCAAGACGAAGACCCGGTTCTTCAAGAAGGCCCTGAAGGACTACCGGCGAGAGAACAAGAAGCGCGACAAGGCCTTCTTCGCCGAGATGGAGAAGAGCTACTCAAAGCAGTCCACGACTTCTTCCTCTTCATCGAGCTCAAGCGATGAGGAGATCGCCATCAGGAAGGGGAAGGACAAGGATGATCCGGCGGGCCTCTGCTTCATGGCTTTCGGAGACAAGCCGAAGAGCCGCTCACACCAGCGCCGAAGATCCCGCAAGAGCTTCTGCTCCATGGCTCTTGGGGATAGAGAAGAAAAGAGCTCCTCCGACGACTCCGACGACGACGATAGTAAGGTATCATCTTATGAGCGTGAAATTGTTGATTTACTTGAAAGCAATCGTCAGAGTTAAAATATCGGGAGAAACTGCTTAGGGGGCTAAGAAAAGGATAGACGAGTTAGAAAGTGAGCTTGTCGTAGCCAACGGTAGAATAGAAAGTCTATCTTCTTCCCCTTGCTTGGGTGATAGCAGTGAGTGCCCGAAGTGTGAGGTGCTTCTGTGTGACCTGTCGACTTTGAAGTCCAGGTACACAGAAAGGGTTGATGAGAGGGACGCTTTGGCCACTGAGCTTGAGAGCGCTCAGCTGGAGCTGAAAGATGCTCAAGCCACTGTCGTCGCACCCTGTGTTGATTGCCCATCTCATCTAGCTGCCTTAGCTGAGCTGAAATCCAAGGGCAATGAGCATTTGAGTGATTTAGAGAGGTTGAGAGCTGAGCTTGCCCAGACTAGGCTAGAGCTTGAGACACTGTCAGTTCCACCCACTGTTTGTGAGAACTGTCTGTCTCTTAGAATGGAGTTGATTAAGCTAAAAGCCGGAAAGTCTGTCCAAATAGAGAGTGAGTGTGAGACCTGCTTGTCTCAGGTGGAGGTTCTAGCTTCCTTGAGAGAGGAGCTAGCAGATTCTCAGAATGAGAACTTTTACCTCCGCTCTATCCTGAGTTGGATCAGTGCCAGAGAGCCACAGCTTGGCATGATGATCCAGCAGTTCAAGAGGAAGGATGGGTTTGGAGTAGGTTACACCTACACCAAGGCTGACTTTGAGAGTGCCATCAGCCGGGCAGTGGAGTGGAGTAAAATGACTCCAGAGCAGAGATATCCCAAGACTCACTCCACTGAGTCCTCCCAGGCTTGTCAGCCCAAGGATGGAGTGATTCATGAGCCACCTAAAGCTCCACCCAAGAAACCTATCTGGGTTCCAAAGCCCAAAAAATCTTCACACTACTCTTGATTCTCTTCCTGGACCCTCTCAGCCCAAGAAGACCACACCAAACACTACCAAGCCCAAGATCCCAAGCCTCAACCACATCCCAAGAAGCCTACCTATCATTGTGAGTACTGTCAGAGAGACGGGCATCTTGCGGAGTTTTGCTTCAAGAGGAAGCGGGTTGAGAGAGCAGAGAGGGCTCGTAGTGATCAGGAGCAGTTCTACCAGCAGGGTGGTAGACTGCGTGTTCCTCGCGCGGGGAGAGG